>PVIW01009692.1:0-50027 GCA_004026585.1 Noctilio leporinus | reverse complement strand
ACAAGGGTCTGATCTCCAAAATATATAAAGAACTAATGCAACTCAACACCAGGGAGACAGACAGCCCAATTAAAAAATGGGCAAAGGACCTGAACAGACAACTCACTGAGGAAGATATACAAAGGACCCAGAGGCATATGAAAGAATGCTCAACA
This sequence comes from Noctilio leporinus, assembly GCA_004026585.1. Taxonomy (NCBI): domain Eukaryota; kingdom Metazoa; phylum Chordata; class Mammalia; order Chiroptera; family Noctilionidae; genus Noctilio; species Noctilio leporinus. The sequence continues at coordinate 49,872 of PVIW01009692.1, read as the reverse complement.
TCACTAGTCATCAGAGAGATGCAAATTAAAACCACAATAAGATACCACCTCACACCTGTCAGAATGGCCATCATCAACAAATCAACAGACAACAAGTGTTGGCGAGGATGCGGGGCAAAGGGAACCCTCATACACTGTTGGTGGGAATGTAGGCTGGTGCAGTATGCCTACATACTGCATACTGGAAAACAGTATGGGGTTTCCTTAAAAAACTAAAAATGGAACTGCCTTTTGATCCAGCAATTCCACTACTTGGACTATACCCAAAGAATCCTGAAACCTACGCACACCTATGTTCATAGCGGCACTATTTACAATAGCCAAGTGCTGGAAACAGCCTAAGTGCCCATCAGTGGATGATTGGATCAAAAAACTTTGGTACTTTTACACAATGGAATTCTATATAGCAGAAAGAAAGAAAGAACTTGTACCCTTTGCAACAACATGGATGGAACTGGAGAGTATTATGCTTAGTGAAATAAGCCAGTCAGTGAAGGACAAATATCATATGATCTCACCCATTATGGGACAATAATGAGCAAAACTAACAAGCAAAATAGAACCAAGTATATGAATACAAAGAATAGGCCTTCAGTGGTCAGGGGGAAAGAGGTTGAGGGGAGGGGGAGGCAGAGGCAAGAAAGGGGAGCAGCTTAGACGAGAACCTAGTATAAAGGAACCATGGACATGGACAACAGGTGGGATTGACTTTGTGGGGAATGGGTGGGTGGAGAGGGGGACAGAGGGGAGCAAAAAGGGGATGGATGTAATACAACAACAATAAAATTTAAAAATATATATATTTAAAAAAGAATGAAAAATATATAAATAAATAAAAGGTAGGGGAAACAAAATGTTCATGGACTTAAAACAGTATTGTTTGAGTTCTGTGAGAAAGGGTATCTAATGGCATAATCTCTCACTGGCTTATTAATGGAGCTGAGAAAGCTTTCATGTGTGAATTTAGTATTAAGAAGGTCTTTTAGAATTCTACACCAATGCTGCTATTGAATTTACCAAATTTAACACTTTAATTTACAATTATTCCATGCATTACAGACTTTTGACCCTTGCAAACTTTACTTCTAACTGACTTGTAGGGGAGCTGGGTAGATATCACAGTTCTGAAGATATAGATAAAGCAGAATTTTTAGGCTGACAAACTGATTACCAGGGAATGAAATATAATTTCTTCTCTTTTCAATCTCTAACTTTACCTTCCTTATTCAACTTGGGAATAGCCCTATTTAAAAAACTAAAACCTTCATTTCTGTTTTAAAATCATAGTATTAGGCAAGAGGGTTGAAATTATTCATTGATTACAATACCTCCAGTTTGACAACATAATATATGAAAGCTCATATCTTAAATTTCCTCATTATTAAATTTTATAAAGGAATACATTAGTCAACTTAAAATTTTTACTAATACAATAGAAAGTGTAAATAGAATGAACTCTTTAATTCACATACACACAAAATAATTGAGTATAATGCTCTCCAGATTCATCATGTTAGAAATGGCAGGACTTCTTTCCTTCTCATGGCTAAAAATGTATATTCTACTGTAGGAGGTCTGTTCAGAAAGTATCTAGCCATGCACTATGAAAAAGAGACATTTATTGAAGAAGATACAAGATACAAGAAACATTGTACATAGGACAATGATGCCTTAGTCCCCTTCAAAGTAGGCACCTGGGGACCTCACACAGTTCTCCTAGTCTCCAGCTGCCCTGTCATATTTTCCTGAATCTTATCCATGGTCTGACTTTGCTTCACTGTTAAAGGTGATTTTAGTTTTGGGAAAGCCAGAAGTCACCGGGCACCAAATCTAGGCTGTAGGGGGGGATGAGTCACCTCAGTGATTTAATGTTTCACCAAAAAACTCTGCATGGGAAGTGATGCATAAGTGGGCACACTGTCGTGATGAAGCTGCCAATTACTAGTTGCTGATAGCTGTGCCCTTCTGAATCATCCAAATAACTTCAGCAGAAGAATATTCAAGCTTATTGCAAAATCTGATGCAGATTCGTTGCTCTACTCAGTCATTTTTAATCTGATGGCCACAGTATACATGCTCACTCAATGATGTTTACCACCCCCACTGACTAGTACAGTGAAGTTGTCATTGTTCACGTATGTGCATTACAGTTCATTCTTCTCAGCTGTCAGGTTACATTGACGTCATACAAACTCTTCTTGTTATATTAACAATGGTTGAACTTTTAAAGGACATACCTCACATATATATATAGATATATATATATATCTATATATATATATATATATATACATATACCATACGTGGACATTGAGGTTCATTCTCTATCTTGGCTATTGTGAATAATGTTACAATGAATAGGGGAATGCAGATGTCTCTTTGAGATTCTGCTTTCATTTCCTCCCAGAAGTGGGATTGCTGGATTATGTGGTAGTTCTATATTGACCAAAGGCTACCAAGCTTCCAAGTCATTAAATGACTGTTTTAAGGATCTAATGTACAACATGGTGACAATAGTTAATAGTACTGTAGTTAATAGTTAATAGTTAATATATACTTGAAAGCTGCTGAGAGTAAATCTTGTGTTCAGATCACACACACACACACACACACACACACACACACAGATAATTACATTAGGTGATGGATGTGTTTAACTATTGTGGTGATCATTTCACAATATGTCTAAATGTATCAATCCATTACATTGTACACCTAAAACTCACACAATGTTCTATGTCAAGTAAGCTGGGGGAAAAGAACAAATTTAAATAAGACAACAGAAATTGAATAAAATAAACCTGTACTTCTGTTATTTTAAAGAGAATTTCTAGCACAAAAATCAGGGAAGAAGAAAAACATATAAGCATAGCTAATATACAGCTAACAATCCCAAGTCTACATTTTAATCATTCCAATTTAATAAAATATGATTCAGGAAAGCCTTAATATTTTAAAGGCTACTTTCCCATCCTTACTATCCTTCACTGCATTTTTTCTAAGCTAGTTCTGTCTCAATTATCTTGAACACACAGAGAATCTGGCCTTTGAAAAATCAAAATGCTACTAGTTAACTCATTTAATTCGTTCAAATAGAATGACCACCTGGGTCAATGAGCGTTATAATATCACAGTGCCTTCCCTCAGAGCATTTACAAAGAAAAGGAACAGAAGAATTCAGAAAAGAGATTAATCACTTCTGGTTGCTGGGAGTTGAAGGAAGAAGGAATAGCATCATTAAAGGCTTCACAGAAGAGCTGACACGACAACTGGGCAGGAAGTCAGGAAGCAAGGAAAAAGGTATTTTAGGAGGAGGAAAGATGAGTAAACACTGAGATGGAAAAGAATGGGGCCTAGTTTAGGAAAGAGCAAAGGAATACAGGGTGTAGGAAAAGTAGGTAACATTTAAGAGAAAAATTTTAAAAGGAAGATGTGGACCAGACTTTGAAGGCATTCAATACTTCCATTTTCACTCAGACCTTTTTCTGTATTAGACACAAGTCTTAAAAGCAGAACTGAAAAATGGGGATGTCCTAGTAGGCTGACAGGGGGATAGTGGTGGTAGAAGTAGCATTAAGAATAGCAGTCAGTGACAATAAATATCAAAGGCAAAAAGAGAAAAGTGATCAGAAAAGAGATAATTAAAAATGCTATTATAGAGGGCTATTTAGCATCAGTACTATCCAGAGCCATACTGGAGCCTGGGGTAAAAAGAAAAATCAGCAATACTGTATCTTTATTTAAAATGTTGATATTTTGTTCACTGTGTATTTTTTATTTGTTTTTTAAACAGTGCATTAAAATATTATTTATCTTGACTAGTACGTTTTTGGGCACCCTCTTAAAATTTACTCCTAAGGAAAGTCCCTGACTTTTTTGCATAAAAGCATATACACATGTCAGAAGTTCCTATGGACCTTTATTGTGTAACAACTGACTTTCAGATTGACGGCCTTGAGCCATCAAAAAAAAAAATAAATTCCTATTATAAATGTTTAAGAGGATAAGGAATTCCATAATTTATTTTTAGAAAGATTCCCCCTATAATGTTATTAAAATAATATGAGTTTTAGCCTTTATGGAGGAAAGGAGCTTAAGCCATGAATAACATTTATTTATGTGACACATTGACAGTATCATGTAATAAGCTTTCAGATATTTAAATTTCAGTCAATATACTAGCCAAGTGCCAGAAACTCAACGAGTTCTTCATCTGAAACAGGGTCTGTACATAAATCTTTCAGTGTTCTTTGAATGTTGTCTGTTTCTCAAGGTTATCCAGGGAAAAGGTAAGTGTTTTCCAAAAGCCCTTCTCATTCCTCTGACCTTAGCAAGGTTACTTTTTACCTCTCTTTGGTGGTCGGACATGATATGTTAAGTCATTAATGACCAGCTTAAAGTCATCAAGGAGGAGGAGGTCTATTCCTGTTGAGGCAGCAACTCGAACACCATCTGTGAAGAGAAGTTGAATGGGAAAATTTAAATTTGTCATATGTCCATAATTATTTAAGAATGGTCAGGGAAAAGTAATCCTGAAAATGGATTTAAAAAATTATATCTCATAAAATAGATGAAAAAAGTTGTATCTCTTAAATTTCATTTGGAAATCTAGGTCACTGGGACATCTTATATTTGAGTAAAATATGGTACTTTGCAGTGCCGTCACTGATTAGATGCCAATAATTGGTTAGGGATGAATGCTAGGGTTAGCAAGGTACACCAAGCTGGTCTACTAATTACACCAGTAGATGAGGTGAATATTAAGGATATTTAAAATATTTACAGCATAGAAACATAGCAAATTCAAATGAAGGGTAAGTGGGTACTTGATTGTACTTGTCTTTTAAGTTTTCTATAGCTTTAAAATGTTTCAAAGTAAAAATGGTAAAAAATGTAAGGCACTTAAAAATAAATAAATGATGGGGAAGGGGACAGAGGGGAGCAAAAAGGGGATGGATATAATACAACAACAATAAAATTAAATTTTAAAAATAAATGAAATGGGTATCATGTCAAATGTGAATTTTTAGTGCCTTACTTTGTATTCTTTTCAAATATATTTTTAATTTGGCAAACAAATTAAATGCCTATGGCATTATATGTGAGTTATATTTGAATGAGACTCTCCATGTATATACATTTGTTAAAACTGAACAGATGTATATACATATATATGTGTGTGTGTGTATATATATATATGTGTGTGTGTGTTTTAAAAGATTTTATTTATTATTTTGAGAGGGAGGGGAAGGGGGAGAGGCAGAGAGGGAGAAAGACATCAATGTATGGTTGCCTTTCACCTGCCTCCAGCCATGGACTTGGCTGGAGACCTGGCTTGCACCCTGGTTATATGTGCCCTGATGGGGAATTGAACGAGCAACTTTGGGTTTGCAGGCCAGCATCTTATGTACTGAGCTACCAGCCAGGGCCTTAAACTTTGAGAACCACTGGGAGAGAAATCACTTTTTCTCTTGATACTGACTAATCAAAGAAAGGTAAGAGAGATTCTTTTGCAGGGGTGTGTGTGTGTGTGTGTGTAAGTGGTTTGGGGGGAAATGGATGGGTGGGAATTAATAATGAAGGCGATTGTACCTGGTGAATAGACCGCAACTCTGTCAATTCCCCGATCCTCTTCTTGTAGTTGTCGTAAAAACACACCAACAGAGTCTGAGATAGGTTTGAGTGTGAACTGGCAGCGTTCACGCCGGGATGGTAGCCTCACAGATATCACAGGTAACCCATTTTGATAAACCACAGTCACATCTGAATGAAAAAGATCAACATTCATGTGAAAGTTAGATTTCATTTTAAGTTATAGCTACATGATCACTATTCTTATATGGGATCTATAATTACTAGCACGGTTTAAAATATTTTCAAAGGTTTAAGAGTATGTCCTTTACCTTTAGTTGAAGGTTATTCTGCAAACCAGCTTATGGGAGATCATATAAATCATACAACTCACTTTTCAGAACAACAAAATCATGCAAAGGATCATCTTCTAAGTGGATCAAGGAGAGGCTTTCTCAGGAATTTGAGGTAAAGTTCTTGTTATAGCTGAAGAACTTTACCTGGTTCCATTTAGTAAGATTTTATTAAGTAGTCAGAGGTTGCTAACTGACTCCGTAACACATACGAGGTGGCTCTTGGGAGCCAGAGTTTTCTGGAATACCTGGAAAGCCATGAATGGGTTGTTCAGTTGCTTACAGCATCGTCCTGTAGACCAAAAAGGACGCAGGCTTGAGTCCCCGTTGGTGTGCATACAGGAGGCAACCGATTGATATTTCTCTGTCACATCGATGTGTGTGTGTGTGAACCCCCCCGCCCCCCCTCCCCCGCTTCTTCTCTGTAAGTTAACAAACAAAAGCTCTGGGGAATGAATGTCATCTTTAAGTATATCAGTAAGTGAGACTCTTACTTAAGGATAGTCAACTCATATTTTATAATACAGTATTATATCCAAGGTGCTTAATAAGTAAGCATTCTCTTATACAATATGGACATATTATGATATAATCAAAAACAGTTCCTTTTATGCTCTCCTGAACTATTTGAGATTTTATAACAAAAGTTAATAAGGTAGATATTATTATAAGCTATATAACTGAAAACTGAAAGGACTTTCCTTTCAGTTTTCATACATAACAGTATGGCTCAGAATTTCTTATTTCCTTACCCTTTTCCTCAATAGTCTTGATTTGTAGAGCCTGTCACTAAAACAAATGCCAGAATAATTCTTTCAAAGTAATTTTCAAGTGAATTTTTTATAATAAAATAATTTTGAATCAGAATTTTTTATATATTCAGCCAAGCATTTAAAGATAAGATGGCACTGAGGAAGAAGAACAGGCTTTAGAGTCAAATCTGGGCTGGAATTCTGGCTATGAACTTTGGACATATTATATAACTTCTCTGAGCCTCACTTTTTTCATATATAAAATGGGTTGATAAAGTTGTTGTAAGGAATAAAATAAAACATTTAAAATGCTTAGCATACTGATTGATACATAGTGATACTATTGTTGTATTAGCTTAAAAAGAAGATTTTATTTTTAGAGAAAGGGGAAGGGAGGGAGAAAGAGAGGGAGAAACATCAATGTGTGGTTGCCTCTCACACACCCACAACTGAGGACCAGACCTGCAACCCAGTCATATTCCCTGACTGGGAATTGAACCAGTGACCCTTTGGTCCGAAGGCCAGCACTCAATCCACTGAGCCATACCAGCCAGGGTTATTAGCTTTTTTAAAGAAGCAAAAGGTACATCTATAAGGTTTCTAAGGATTTATATCTCTCAAAGTTGATGAGTTGAGAGGAAATGTACAAAAAGTTCTGGAACATCACAAATAAATTAAAATTTCCACAATCATTTACACAATCTTATTTCCTTACCTATTCTAGTAATTATTAAGGTTTACAATGTATAGTATACAAAAGCCTCACACTAAATTCTTTCATGACTTAAAATTTTAAAGCAATCCTAAAGTATAACTTATAAATAACAAAATACACTTATTTTAAATGGATTTTTGACAAGTTTTGACAGAATAATCAAAATTCCCCGAGCCCCATCTCCATTAATCCCTTGGTAACCACCGTTTCAATTTTTGTCACCACTAGTATTTAATTTTCCTTGAGTTCACACCACTGGAATCATATATTATGTACACTTTTTAATCTAGGTTCTTTCTCTCAGCATAATGATTTTGAGATTCATTCATGCTGTTGCATGCATTAGTAGTCCATTCAATTTTTTAATGCTGAAGTTGTCTTTTTTCTTTTAATTGAATTTTTTAAGATGACACTGGTTTGCAAAACAATATAGGTTTCAAGTGTACAACTCAATAAAACATCATCTGTAAACTGTATTGCGCTCTGCTCACCCCAAGCAAAGTCTCTTTCCATCCATTTCCTCCACTTTTACCTACCTCTACCTACCCCCACCCCCTTTCCCTCCAGCTATCACCACACAGTCGTTTGTGTCTATGTGTTATGTACACATGTTTGTTTGTTTGTTTGTTTTTAAGATTTTATTTATTATGTTTTAGAGAGAGGGGAAGAGAGATAGGCAGGGAGGGAGAGAGACATCCATGTATGTTTGCCTTTCACCTGCTTCCAGCTACAGACCTGGCTGGAGACCTGGCTTGCAACCTGGTCATGTGCCCTGGCTGGGAATCAGGCCAGCAACCTTTGGGTTCCCAGGCTGGTGCCTTATTCACTGTGCCACCAGCCAGGGCCTATTTAAAATTTATTTTATTCTCACCTGAGGACATTTTTTTTTTTCATTTTTTCATTGCTATTAGAGAGGGAGAGAGAGAGAGAAATGTCAATGTGACAGCGAAGCATTGATTCCCTGCCTCCCATAAGGTGTCTGGCAAGGGATCTTATGGGCCTGAACAGGGGGTTGAACCCGTAACCTAGGTATGTGCCCTGACCAGGAATTAAGCCTGTAACCTTTCCATTATAGGACAACACTCCAATCAACTGAGCCATACTGGCCAGAGCCATTTGTTTATTTTTATAACTTCTTATTCTCTTCTTGTTATGCTTTTGCTTTCCTTCTCCACTCTGCATATAAGGATCATATTTATAATATCCAGTTAAAAATTCTTGTTTGTTAATGTCATCTTCTCATAACTTATAGTTCTATTTCAATTGACTGATTTTTATTTTGGTTCTTTTCCTGCTTGTTCATATTCCTAGTAATTTTTTTATTGGAGGTTAGAAATGGTTAATTTTACATTGTTGAGTGCTGAATCTTGAACAGTTAAGTTACTTTCAAGTCTTTAAAAATGTCTATTGGGACAGATCTAGAAAATCCTTTGAGGGCTAATTTGGCCCCATTTCTAAGGTATGGTTCTTTGGGGAATCTCCTGAATATACTCATATGCTCAGTGATGCCTCTCCTTTCTGGCTAGAGAGAAGTCAAATGATTTTTGGTTCTGTATGAGCACTGAGAATTACTAATTTTGCAGCTCCTAGTAACTGTTTTCCTTGAAAGTTTTTCTGGCCTAGGATTATGGTTCAGAATTTAGCCAAAACCTCAGGCTGTGAGCTAAGACAATGTAGGGTTAATCCAATTTGTTTCTCTTCTCTCAGGGATCACAGTCCTGTGCTGTTTTCCAATGTCTAAAAATAGTTGTTTTACACATTTTGTTTGGTGTTCTAGTTGTTGACAGTAGGATGGCAATTCCCATGGCAGTTAATTCTTTGTGAATACATGATTTAAATTTTTACATAAAAGCTAAAAAGAAGCCAAGTCAAAAATCTCCATTGCTTTTTTCCTTCCAAAAGGGAAGTCTATGTTTCTAAGGAAGAAGATGCCATAAATAGTAAAATGAACTTAATACACAGCATGTGTATCTAAAGATATTTGAAAATTTTCAGTTTCTTTGTCATTTCTAAAAGAATCCTTAGCAATCCAGTGTTTCTTTTCTTTTAATTTTCAGGTACATTTTAATAAACATTATATAAGAAACAGCAATGTTAATAATTTGAGAGATAAAAATTAGAAATAAAATATTAAAGTCAGAGCTACTAACATGAACATTCCTGTCTTCTCTATAGGCAGTAATGATGATGAGCTCATAAAATTAAGTAATTAACTTGTTCATCTGGTATATTTCCCCTCAATTATTTCCATATGTGAAAAAAACTCTTCACAGATTTCAAAAAGTAGACAGAGCTGAGTTTAAATAAAAGATAGGACTCTGTGACTCTTAAACACATCTAGTGTGGAAAATTTCACTAAAACACCAGTTTCACAGGTAAGTGCTTATGGGTTACTGTTTTAAAGTGAGCCAAAATCAACACAAAAAACTAGTCTTTCTCACGCACTTCAACTTTTTCATTAAAGATTATGAAACTTTCCAAGAGAATGAAATATGAAAGCTTTGAGAAACCTGTATGGAATAGCACATCCTAGAACTGATAATCTTTATTACCAGATTTATAATAGATTAATAATAAATCTTTAGTATAATACTGCTTTTGAAATAAATCCCCAAGTCTCCTTCTTTTCCACATACTAGATTGTAATGTAAATGCTAGTTTTCCTAGTTTTCAACCAAAAGAGAATTACCAAAGTTTTCCCAGTTTAACAATATATAAAATAACTGTTGGTTGTAGTAAAGTCACAATGGGCATTTATAAGCTAATGACAGTTGTCAGCTACTCTTCTCTGGGGGTAGATATATTTTTTAAAGTATAAATTTCATGAAGTGACTCAGGTTTGTTTCTTAAATCTTTTGCCTTGGTTTCCACTTCAATAAAGTAGAAAATAACTTATGTTTTTACATCAGTGTGCTTCAAAGAAACCTAGAAATATGGGGCACCCAATCTGAATATTGAGAGACAGAATATGACAACAGATTTTGACATAAAAATAAAAAAAAGAGAGAGAGAGAGAAATTTTTCATACTAAAAGAACTGAAAGGTAAACATACATTTGGATTTGAAGAAAGAATTATTTTTAAAAAATGTATTTGGGGTATCAGGTATAGAAATATCATAAAATACAAATGCTTGTTATTTAGCCATTTGTTTAAAAATGTCTATAAAAATTCATAGGACATTTCATTGATGTTCAAAATAATGGATAAAATCCCTAAAATATATCATTTTATGAACTTAGCTCTACATATCTTAAGAACTTATTATGGAAGGAAAATGGTACAATAAGGAAGCACACATAGTGTTTTCGGCAAATTTACTTAGAGCTGAACTTTACATGATGGATGATTCCAGTGGCTTCTGTCTTGCCATTGTCTGTTTCTTCCCTTTTTTGGTAATATTCTACATTAGAAATATGCCCTGGTTGGTGGCATAGTGGATAAGGCACCAGCCTGCGAACCCAAAGGTTGCTGGTTTGATTCCCAGCCAGGGCACATAACCAGGTTGCAAGCCAGGTCTCCAGCCAGGTCCGTAGCTGGAGGCAGGTGAAAGGCAACCATACATTGATGTCTCTCTCCCTCTCTCCCTTTCCCCCATCTCTAAAAAATAATAAATAAAATCTTTAAAAGAAAAAAGAAATGTGAATACAATCATAGAATTTTAAAGTTGGAAGAGGCAGAAAAATCATATAGACTAATGCCCTTCTTTCATAGCTAAGAATAATAAAGTTAAGCAAGGTTATATGATGGTGCTAAGGTCATATAGTTCAACCCAATACAAAATGACTTTGTTTTCTCTCAGGTCACATAAGACATTAAATGGTTGCTAAATTAAGTAGTAATTTTAGACATACCACTAAGACAGTAAGTCAAAGCAGACCAATCTAAGAAGCAGAAACAAACAAGAGCCACCTCAAATGGGGAGACAAAGAACTAAACCCTCAGCAAATGGAAAGGAGGAATCCCCAGGAAGAGTGCAAAATGAAATAGAGGCAAGCACCCTATCAGACATGGAATTCAAAATAATGATGATAGAGAAGCTCAATGAGCTCAGCCAGTTCAAAGAAAACTACAAATAACTCCAGGGGAACTACAAAGAACTCTAGGGAAGCTACAAGGAACTTACTGAGAATTACACCAGCACTAAAAAGGACATAGACTCCATCAGTAAGAGCCAGGAGGAAATGAAGAATACCATTTCTGAATTGAAGAACACAGTAGAAGGAATCAAAAGCAGGCTAGAGAAAGCAGAGGATTGGATCAGTGAGCTGGAGGTCAATGTAGAAAAAAATTCCCAGGCAGTGCAACAAAATGAAAAAAGACTGAAAAAGAATGAAGAGGTTTTAAGAGAGCTGCAGAACAACATGAAATGTAAGAACATCCATATCATAGGGATACCAGAAGGAGAAGGGGAGGAGCAAGCGATAGAAAACCTCTTTGAAAAGGTAATGACAGAAAACTTCTCTAACTTGAGGAGAGAAAATGTCATGCAAACTTAGGAAGCACAGAGGGTCCCAAGGAAGATGAACCCAAACAGGCCCACTCCAAGACACATCATCATGAAAATGGCAAATTTCAAAGACAAGGAGGGAATCCTAAAAGTAGCAAGGGGGCTCCTATAAGGTTATCAGCTGATTTCTCCACAGAAACATAACACGCCAGAGGGGAATGGCAAAAAATATTTCAAACAATGAAAAACAAAGACCTGCAACCAACAATACTCTACCTAGCAAGGCTGTCATTCAAAATGAAAGGTGAAATAAGGAGTTTCTCAGACATAAGAAGTCTAAAAGAATACATCTCCACCAGACCAGCATTGCAAGAGATGCTAAAGGGTCTGCTTTAAGAAGATGAAGAAACAGAGAGACAGACAGGAACACGGGTACAAAGGTAAATGGATTAAATGCCCCAACAAAAGACATAGGGCAGCTGAATGGATAAGAACCAACTTTAACTTATGAATGCTTTAAAGTGATCTTGTTATAAATAGATTTTATTAAGTAAGATACAATTTTGTATATTACTTGTATCTGCATTACTGCAGGTTAAGTTTTCTTAGATTGGAATCATTTCACAATATGGGAAAATCAGGTTACTTGCAATAACTCAGAAAAATTGAGTGCAGTTAAGGAAGAAGAAAACCCTAAGAAAATGTGGATTTATATTACATAGAAGACATGCTATCTTTCTTATTCACTGTTACAAAATATGTGCTTATTTGTGGGTGTGTAATATTTAGACTTTGTTAGCAATTTATGTTTTAAATAGCAACCAACTGGTCATGGGTGTGTTGTGAAATCAGTCAATCTTTAGGTTAGAAAAGATGCTGAGAATGAAGTCTCATTTGGATGGAAGTTGCAAACTACTAACTTACATGATTCATGTACATAGACAACATATATTCTCCTAGTAGCATGTAAATTAGATGAGATTCCTTTCAACTAAATTGTGGAAATACACATTTCCAGTTATGAAGGCCCCCAAACTGGGGATACTTGGGAAAGGGAATTAATGCTATAGTAGACTTTATTATTGAAATGTGAACATACCTAATCTCTACCTCAACAGACTCTTAAATAGTTCAGGGGTTAGTTTAGGACCACATAGGAAGTCAGCCACAAGTTCCAAAAACAGCTAGAATACTATTCTACAAAATTATTTAAATCCTAGGGATTTTAATTTTTTACCTCAACTTAGTAGACATAATAATTTCTACTCTGGGGACTAGCTGAGCACTGCAAGTTCCATTTTTCTAAAGGCTTCAATTTGTAAAACACATGTAGAGGAAAAACAGAGGGTATTGAAAGAAGTAAGACCTGTGTACTGCTTAAATAAATAAATAAATCTACTATTTAAAATGGAAAACTCCAAAAAGAATAAGTTGTAGTTCCAGTAGCTTATAGCATTCCAGAGTAAAATAAGTACTAAAGAAGAAAAAACTGTTAATCTTGCTACAATATATCTAAAATACTATCATTTAACATGTAATAATTATGTAAGTTATTGGCATATTTTAAATTTTTTTGTATTAACTCTTCAAAATTCAGTATGTACTTTAAATATGTGTAAAATAAATATGGATGTAAATGTATTTTTGCATGTGTTTGGTAATATTGCAATTCATATTACTTAAAAGAATAATTCTTTAAATAAATGAATTAATGTCGGCATTTTGCAATGATGAAAAGAAAACTTTGTATTAATATGATTTGAGAAGCTGACAAAAGGCAGTAATTAAATGGTGAATTGTCTGGATGTGAAAGGGAAAAAAGAAATGTACACATTGGTAGTTACAGAATAGACAGGGGGATGTTAAGAAGAACAAAGGAAATAGAGAAGCCAAATAACGTATATGCATGACTCATGGACATGAACTAAGGGGGCCATTGCTGGAGGGAATGGGGTACTGGTTGGAGGGGGTCAAAGAGGGGAAAATTGGGACAACTGTAATAGCAAAATAAATAAAACATATTATAAAAAAATAAAGGAAGATACAAATTTAAAAAAAAAAGTATTAATTTTAGCCCTTAACTTGTGTTAGCAGCATCTAATGATATTAACCACTCCTTCACATTATAAAAAGCTTTCCTTTTTCCACAATGTCCTGGTTATTTTTACCTTCCTGTTTACACCTTCTAACGTTCCTTCATAGGCTCTTCTTTCTTTATTCATCCTTTAAGTTTCTAAGTTCTTTTGTCTTAGACCTCTGTGCTCCTCAATCCACACATTCTCTAGGCCAGGGGTCCCCAGTCCCCTACTGCATAGCAGGAGGTGAGCGGCAGGCCAAGGAAGCTTCATTTGTACTTACAACTGATCCCCATCACTTGCGTTACTGTTGGAGCTCTGCCTCCAGTCAGATCAGCGGGGACATGAGATTCTCACAGGAGCGGGAATCCTACTGTGAATGCTTGTGGGAGGGATCAAGGTTGTGCACCCTTATGAGGATCCGATGCCTGTGATCAGAGGTGGGGCTGAGGCGGTAATGCTAGTGCTGGGGAGCCGCTGCAAATGCATTAGTAGAGACAACTGACTGCAGAGACCACACACAATCAATCGCTTTCAGACTCATATCAAAACCCTATCAGTGAGTGGCAAGTGACAATTAAGCTGCATCAGGTGGCAGCCTTTATAGTGGCAAGTGAGTTAATGTACTTCAATTGTACAGCTGCATCTGGTAGCAGGCTTTTAAGAAACTGACACCTATTTTTAGTCCACACGTGGTTCACCCATTATTTTATTTTCCGCTTTTGTCCGTGCCTCTTTCCCACACTGGACACCTGTCTCAATCACAGTTTTGGTAAGCTCATATGCTCACCTTAGTGTGTGGTGAATTCTATAATTATTTCATTATATATCACAATGTAATAATAATAGAAATAAAGTGCACAATAAATGTAATATGCTTCTATCATCCTAAAACTATCCTCTTCCCCAGTCTGTGGAAAAGTGATCTTCCAAAAGACCTATCCCTGGTGCCAAAAAAGTTGGGGACTCCTGCTTTAGGCAATCTCATACCCTTCCAAAGTATCAGCCACCCTCTAAATGCTGATGCCCCCAAAGAAGCAATATTTAATTGTCTGCTGGACAACAAGGTTTCCCACAGGCATACCCCAAAACTCAAAAATCCTAAAATTAAATTACTCTCTCTCAAATCACCTTTCTCTGATAGTTTTCATCTCAATCAATAACACCATCATTACATACCTATTGCCTAATTCAGATAGCCTTGACTACTCTGTGGATGAAAAACGGACTATGTACTAAACCTCATGTAAGGCCTGCATGTCATCCTTATAAATTCAAGGACCAAAAGTAATCACATAGGCTGGTCTGAAGATAAAAATTCCTAGTAACTAAAAGCAAATCAGTGGGTAGCCATGTCCTGGCCTATAGCTTCCGTGACAAGGGTCAATCTACCTTAAGTAAGCCTTTCTATTATCTTTTTGCATCTAAGATAACATATTTTTGAAATGTCAAGAGTAATCTTTTCCAGACCCTTTAAAGCACAACTGCCTGCACCAGAGCAGGAGACCACAGAATCCCTCATTGTTACCTTGTTGCCCAAATACCATCTCTATTGCATTGTGTTTACTAAGGCAGGTTAATAAAAAGTTAGGAAAATTCCCTGGCAAAGTGGAATGGGGAAACTGAGATAGACAGTTAAACAGACCAGCAATTTGCAAAGCAATAAACCACAAGATCTTATCTTCCCCAACCAAAAATATCTAGAAGCAGATAGTTTATATATCTCTTTCCCAGTTAAAGAGCTGGTAGCTTAAATCACCCTTGTCAGGGAGATAGAAAACAGAAACCAAATTAGTGCCATTAGAGCCAAAAAAAACCACACACACACAAAAACCCAAGGACGAATGAAGTCGGGAATAAAAAACGAAAAACCGAATTCGAGCCAGACAAATCCAAGACAGAGGTAAAGCTGACCACAGAATGATCTCAAACTCCACTGTACCACTTATTTTGATACATCGGCATATTAAAGGACACACCCCAACGCTGTTAAACATTCTGAGACTTCCCCTAAAATATATGCCTGCAGAAAACAGATAAAAACCCTTAAGATAAAAATGTCAGTGTGTGCTCTCCCTTGAACATACCGGTGCCCCTTCCCTTTTCCTCAGGTGTGTATTTTTACTTTATTTCTCCTGAGCTCTAAGGTTCTGACTTACAACCAGGGGAACAGTGGTGACTGGCAGCTTGTCCCAGGTTAACCCCCAGATCCTGTCTCCAAGGGCCCTCCTTTTGCCTCTGTGACTTTTTGGCAAGCCAAGTAGCCTTGCTCACTTTTTTTGCCTCTGTGACTTCTTTTCCTGAGTCAAAGTAGCCCCACCTTGGTTCACTTCTTTTGCCTCTGTGACCTTCTTTGAGTCAAAGCAGCTCTGCTTGGCTCGGTCCTATTGCTGTGATCTTGCCTCTTCTATCCTAAGTTCTTCTTCCTTTGTCTCCCTGTCCCAAGCTTTAATAAATGCACTGTCAAAATCACCTCAACCCGTGTCTTGAAATCTTTGCTGCACAAAGTCATGGACTCACATCTCCCACCCAGACCATGCTGACAGACTTGCCTCAGCCTGACCCCTATCCGGTGATGTTTACTAATGCTGTAACCACCAAGGTAAAAGGTATACGTGTCTCTTCATTTTGCTTTCTATCCTGTCCCTGAGATTCCCCTGCTTTGCATTCTCCTGACTCCTTAATCTACCACTAATAGATTTCATGTAATGTTCCTTGAGTCTTCTCCTCTTATTCTAATGTATAAAATAAGCTGCAAAACTGCCACTCTCTGCAATTTTCTAAATCTGTAAAGATTTTGCTTCCTGGTGACTGTCATCAGTTTGGCTCAAATAAACTCATAAAAATTCTCTGCAGTTTCAGGTGTTTCTTACATCAACAACTCTTAGAGCCAGAACATGACACTCATCATATTTAAGCAGTCAGTACATCCTTTCATTCTGTTTTCTAAAATCTCTAACCCCTCCAATTTGTTCTGCTTCACTATCAGTCCAAGCCAATGCTGCCTCTTATATACCTACCTTGTATTTGGACTTCTTCATTCCAGTCTTGCTTCTTAACCACACAGAATCAGTTAGTCATTCTTTCTCCAACCTCCCCGCAACCCCCAGTTATCCTGAAGTTGGTATTTTATCATTCCTATCCATCACACGCACACACACACACACACACAGGTGGATATACAGACATAGATACAGATGCACACACACACCCAAATACATTAACACAATATATAGTAAGTATTGTGGTAGCCAGCCTCTAACAGAGCTCTATGTGATCCTTGCCTCTAGGTATTCACATCCTTGTGTGGCCCCAGCCCACATCAAATCAGATCTGGTCTGTATAAACAGAATAAACCAGATGAGGGGGTTTGTAACCTCTGAAGGTATGCCATAAAAGACTATGTAGCTTCTGTTCTGCTTCTTGAATCATTTGCTCTGGGGGAAGCTAGTAGTAACATCATGAGGACAATCCTACAGCCTTATGGAGAGACCAACATGGAAAAGAAATAGAGCCTCTCACCAAGAGCTAGCACCAACTTCTCAACTATATGAGTAAGCCGTGTTAGAATTGGATCCTCCAGCCCCAGTCAAGTTTTCCAATGATTGCATACCTAGCTGATGTGGAATTGAAACCCCATGAGACTCCAAATTGCCCAGTTAATCTTTCCCTAAATTCTAATCCATAGAAATTATATAATTAAGATTTTTATAGTTGAAAACCGCTAAATATTTCTGTAATCTGCTACACAGTATTAAATACAAATGAGGAAAAAGTCCAGCCATTGTTAATATAAAGAGAACAGTTTGCACAAAATCAACGTAACCTGGCAGCCAAGGAGAGTGGATTGGAATGCGCATGTGTGAACAATGACAGCTTCACTGTACTAGCCAGGTGGGGCGGTGCTGCTGTTGAGAGAGCATGTGTATTGTGTGGCCATCTGATTCAAAATAAATGAGCAAGTAGAGCAACAAATCTGCATCAGATTTTGTGTTAAGCTGGAACATTCCTCCACAGAAACTATTCAGATGATTCAGAAGGCTGAAGCTATGGTCACTGGTGATTGGCAGCTTCATTCATCACAATGTGTCCACTAATATACATCATGTCTTGTGCAGTTTTTTGGCAAAACATCCAGTCACCCAGATTTGGTGCCCTGTGACTTCTGGCTTTTCCCAAAACTAAAATCACATTTGAAAGTGACTTCATATCGTCCATGAGATTCAGGAAAATATGATGGGGCAGCTGTGGCGATTGGGAGAACTGTATGAGGTCCCAAGGTGCCTATGTTGAAGAGGGCTGAGGTGTCATTGTCCTATGTACAATGTTTCTCGTATCTTGCATTCTCTTCATTAAGTGTCTCTTTTTCATTTTATGTGGCTGGATACCTTCTGGGCAGACCCCATACATAAAGCATAATTTTTGCATGTATTTAATGCTCACTCTTTAAAAAAAAGATTTTATTATTTTTAGAACAAGGGGAAGGGAGGGAGAGGAACATCTATGTATGGTTGCCTTTTGTGTGCCTCCAGCTGGGGACCTGGCTGGAGACCTGGCCTACAACCCAGGCATGTGCCCTGACTGGGAACTGAAGTGGTGGCTCTTTGTTTCACAAGCTGGTGCTCAATCCACTAAGCCATTACCAGTCAGGGCTTGCAAGTATTTAGACTTTACATAAATGGTAGGTAGCATTGTATACAACCTTCTACAAATTGTTTTTTATACTCAACAACGCTTTGAAATTTATTCAAATTGAATCATATTTCTGGGTCATTCACTTAAAATTCTATGTAGAATTTCAATATATAAATATACTACAATGTATTTATTGATTTAAAAGCCAGACTTTTTCTTCCCTATTATAAATTAAAAAAAAAAAAAAAAAAAAAGGCTAAGAGTTATCAGTGCTTTTAGTTTCTGATGTAAATTTGACCAATTTTTTTTTTCTTTTTAGAGCTTTGTATTCCACATTTGCCATCTGGAATTTACTTTGTGAGGTATGAAGTCAACTGCAACAGTGCCATTTATTGAATAGTTTGCTCAATCTTCTGATTTACAACATTAATTACATGACATGTGAAATTTTCATATATGCAAGGTTTCTCTAATCTGATCGTACCATTTTTCCTGTACCAATACTTTAGTGTTTTGATTATCATGGTTTTAGGAATATATCTTAATATGTGATTAAGGTGACCTCTTCCCCACTTTCTACTCCAAATTTATCTTAATTATATGTAGTTTTATTCATATAAATTTTAAAATAAATTCATGTGTTCCTGTTAGGATTTTAATTAGCATTGCGTTAAGTTTATAAATCCATGTTGGGGAAATGGGCAAATTTTTACATTGTTGTCTCCATATGCACTGACATGGTATAATTCTTCTTCTATGAGGCGAACTTCATTAAACTTTGACCCCACTTTATTTTCTGGGTGGTGAAAAGTGGAATACAATCTTAAAAGGACCAATAAAGTTTTATAGAAAAATTATGGGCACTGGCATCTCAGATTTGGTAGTACTCAAGTTATACTCCAGGGGACATTCTTTATTCCCGGGCACACTACTCAATATAACTTACCTATCTTTAATGCCTGGATTCTAATATCTCACAGGATTTAATGAAAATATATGGAAATGCCTGTTATAATAGTTTCTCTTGCTTTTCCTAAAATCTAAAGTCTTAAACCTAAAGACTAAAATCATGTAACACATCCATCTTAAAATTTCCAAACATGGATTTAAATCTCAAGAGAACAAAAATGACCTGTTCAACTGAGGGCAACAAAGGTTAAGGGCGTAAGTTACGCAAACCAATTCTGTGTTCCTTAATATTTTTGGATAACTGGCCTCTTTGAGAATCTGATGAAGGATTAGACTCTTTAGCCCATTTCCTGAAAAATACAAACAATTTATATAAAAAAAATTTATATATAATTTATTTTATTTCATTGGAAAGTGATTTTCTTCATAATGTCTGCTATGGACTGAACTGTATTGTTGTGTCTCTGTCAGCCAATTCATCAGTGAAATGCAATTTAAACCACACTGAAAACAAGACTACAAATTAAAACAAAATAAATTTTAATTCTATGTAAAAGAACATTTCAATTATAAGACTGCTATTGTTTTGGAACACGGTACTTAAGTATCATCTTTGATATGTAAAAAAGCCTTTCTGCTCTGGCTGGTGTGGCTCACTTGGCTGGAGCATCATCCAGTAACCCCAAAGTCACAGGTTCAATTCCTGGTCAGGGCCCATACCTAGGTTATAGGTTTGATCCCTGGTCAGGGTGCATATGGGATCAATGTTTCTCTCTCACATTGATGTTCATTCTCTCTCTCTCTCTCTCTCTCACTCCCTGGCCCCCATCCCTTTCCTCTCTCTGAGATGATAAACCTCAAGAGCTCTGTATTTTATTTAATATATTTTATTTATTTTGCTATTACAGTTGTCCTGATTTTCCACCTTTTGCTTCCCTATACCCACTACCCTAATCCCTCCAGCAATATCCTCCTTAGTTCATGTCCCTGAGTCATGCATATAAATTCTTTGGCTTCTCTATTTCCTTTGTTCTTCTTAACATCCCCCTGTCTATTCTGTAACCACCAATGTGTACTTTTTTTACTTTTTTTTTCCCCCTTTCACATCCAGACAATTCACCATTTAGTCACTGCCTTCTGTCAGCTTCTCAAATCACATTAATACAAAGTTTTCTTTTCATTATTCCAAAATGTCTACGTTAATTCATTTGTTTAAAAAATTACTATTTTAATATGAACTGCAATATTACCAAACACATGCAAAAATACAGTTACACCTATACATATTTTTACACATATTTAAAGTACACACTGAATTTTGAAGAGTTAATACAAAAAATTTATAATATGCCAATAGCTTACATATTTATTACATGTTAAATGATAGTATTTTATATATACTGTAGCAACATTAAGCAGTTTTTTTCTTTAATATTTATTTTACTCTGGAATGCTATTTTTCTGAAATATATCACAGAAATGGTGTATTGTAGAACTTACTTTAGTGAAAGTTGTCCTAGAGACAGTGCCAAACCCATAGTAAAAAATAAATTTGATTTTTGAGTCAGATCCTCCCCTCTCCAATAATACAACTCAACTTTATTTTAAGCTACTGGAATCACAACTTACTCTTTTTGGAATTTTCCATCTTAAATAGTAGAGTTATTTATTTAGACTGTGCACAGGTCTTACTTATTTCAATAACCTCTGTTTTTCCTCTACATGTGTTTACAAGTTGAAGCCTTTAGAAAAATGGAACTTGCAGTGCTCAGCTAGTCCCCAGAGTAGAAATTATTATGTCTACTAAGTTGAGGTAAAAAATTAAAATCCCTAGGATTTAAATAATTTTGTAGAATAGTATTCTAGCTATTTTTGGAACTTGTGGTTGACTTTCTATGTGGTCCTAAACTAACCCCTGAACTATTTAAGAGTCTGTTGAGGTAGAGATTAGGTATGTTCACATTTCAATAATAAAATCTACTATAGCATTAATTCCCTTTCCCAAGTATCCCCAGTTTGGGGGCCTTCATAACTGGAAATGTATATTTCCACAATTTAGTTGAAAGGAATCTCATCTAATTTACATGCTACTAGGAGAATATATGTTGTCTATGTACATGAATCATGTAAGTTAGTAGTTTGCAACTTCCATCCAAATGGGACTTCATTCTCAGCATCTTTTCTAACCTAAAGATTGACTAATTTCACAACACACCCATGACCAGTTGGTTGCTATTCAACACACCCATGATCAGTTGGTTGCTATTTAAATTGCTAACAAAATCTAAATATTACACACCCACAAATAAGCACACATTTTGTAACAGTGAATAAGATAGCATGTCTTCTATGTAATAAACATCCACATTTTCTTAGGTTTTTCTTCTTCCTTAACTGCATTTGATTTTTCTGAGTTATTGCAAGTAACCTGATTTTCCCATATTGTGAAATGATTCCAATCTAAGAAAACTTAACCTGCAGTAATGCAGATACAAGTAATATACAAAATTGTACCTTATTTAGTAGAATATATTTATAATAAGATCACTTTAAAGCATTCATAAATTAAAGTTGGTTCTTAACCATTCAGCTGCCCTATGTGTTTTGATTGGGGCATTTAATCCATTTACCTTTGTACCTGTGTTCCTGTCTGTCTCTCTGTTTCTTCATCTTCTTAAAGCAGACCCTTTAGACCCTATGATACGGGTGTTCTTATGTTTCTTTTTTTTTTTTTTTTTAATTTTATTGTTGTTGTATTACATCCATCCCCTTTTTGCTCCCCTCTGTCCCCCTCCCCACCCACCCATTCCCCCCAAAATCAATCCCACCTGTTGTCCATGTCCATGGTTCCTTTATACTAGATTCTTGTCTAAGCTGCTCCCCTTCTTTGCCTCTGTGTTCTTATGTTTCATGTGTCCTGCAGCTCTCTTAAAACCTCTTCATTCTTTTTCAGTCTTTTTTCATTTTGTTGCACTGCCTGGGAATTTTTTTCTACATTGACCTCCAGCTCACTGATCCGATCCTCTGCTTTCTCTAGCTTGCTTTTGATTCCTTCTACTGTGTTCTTCAATTCAGAAATGGTATTCTTCATTTCCTCCTGGCTCTTACTGACGGTGTCTATGTCCTAAGTAAGTTCCTTGTAGCTTCCCTGGAGTTCTTTGTAGTTTTCTTTGAACTGGCTGAGCTCACTGAGTTTCTCTATCATCATTATTTTGAATTCCATGTCTAATAGGGTGCTTGCCTCTATTTCATTTTGCACTCTTTCTGGAGATTCCTCCTTTCCATTTGCTGAGGGTTTCTTTGTCTCCCCATTTTAGGTGTTTGTTTTTGCTTCTTAGGTTGGTCTGCTTAGACTTACTGTCTTAGTGATATGACCTTCGGTGGTGTAGAGGTGCACTTTTTTTACTTCCAGTATCTGTGCTTGGTGACATCAGCTCAAGTCCCAGTCTGGGCCTAGTCAGCCAGTGGGAGACTACCAGAGATCCACTCTTTGCCTCCTTCAGTTGTTAATCCAATCAACCTGTGATCTGAGGTCAGGTTTAGGCACTGCTAGGTGGGGTGGATTAATCCCTATGGGTGGGGCTGTGGCTTCCCCTCAGTCTCCTGCCCTTTGGAGAAGAGTGGTCTGTATGGGGGCTGTATGGGGGATGGGTCTGCACTGGACTCACGGGCTGCTCCCTCAACTCTCCCCCTAAAGCCACTGACCCAAACTTTCCCCAAGAGTCTCTAGTCCACTCTGCCCCCCTCTGCTGGAGCCCAGGGTAGGTGGGTGTGTCTGTATTTTTGTGTGTGGTCCCTTTAAGAACTCGGTGTCTCTGTCAAGCCAGCCCAGCAGCTTTTTGCTTTTCAAAACTGGGTGCTGTTTACTCTCAGCTGTGTTGCTGTAGGCTGGGAAGCCCAGTTGGGGGTTTAGATCCCACTCTTCTCAGGTGGAACCCCAGGCTGCTGAGATGTTTCTCCATCTCTTCAGCTGCCACCAGTGGGAGCCCAGCCAGCCTCTCGCGTCTCTGCACTTCCTACCCATCACATTGTGATGAATCGGCTCTTCTGTTCTATCCCTGCTAATAAGGCTTCTGTTGGTGTTCTGTTGGTTATTCCAGATGATTTCTCCCCAATTAAGCTGTTAATTCCAGTTTGGTGCTGGGAGGAGATTGGTGTAGCTCCACTTACTCCTCCGCCATCTTGGTTCCCAAGAGCTCTGTATTTTAACTCTTGCAGAGACACCGACGAGGCTTTCCACTCATGACCAACATACAGAGAAACTTCCACCAGCAGTTGGAAAATTTACATTATTATCTATTTCTAATTACCTACGTCAGAGCTATAGCTTATTTAAAATAGTTCATGGTTTTTCTACCAAATCAATAACTGTAAGGTCTTAAATTGGAAGAATATGCTCATTCATAAAACCCAAAATATCCCCAAATAAATCAAACCACAACTAAATTCTTACTCAAATTAAGCTTTCTCTTCTTCTTCTTCTTCTTTTTTTTTTTTTTTAAGATTTAATTTATTATTTTCAGAGAGAAGGGCAGGGAGGGAAGAAAAAAGGGAGAAAGACATCAATGTATGGTTGCCTTTCACCTGCCTCCAGCTGGGGGACCTGGCTGGGGACCTGGCTTGCAACCTGGTTACGTGCCCTGGCTGAATGGATCCAGTGACCTTTGGGATCTCAGGCCATTGCCTTATCCCTTGTGCCAGCAGCCAGGGCTGTTTTCTCCTCTTTTGAAAAGAATAACTCCTGTCCAATATTTAATCAAGCAAAGAAAGAAATTCCTATTTCGATTTTTTCTTTTAAAATTTTGTTCTCATGATAGTGATTGCTTCTGTGGTAGCAGGCAAGGCTTCTCTCAGGGCTGTTGGAAGTCTTCAATGCTACTATATGCCAGAGGTGGTGGCGGTGTGTGTGTGGAGGCCAATGCATTATTATGATGGGTGAAGCTCCTCTCTTCTCTGAAGTAATATAAATATGCATGTTGCTAAATTTGGAAAATGCATCACTTATGTAGAAAGTAAAGTAACAAGATCTTTCTCAGTCAAAAAAATTTTTTTAATAGTTACTGTGGCAAATAAATTTAACACTCTTTTAAAAATGGTAATAGTTATTAATAATGTTAACACCCTTCCTAATTTCCAGCATATATTCAGGATTTTTCTTTGACTGTGTCCCCTTGCTTATTATCCGATAAAAATTAGGAACTAACTCCTCAGAGCAATATCAATAATTTCATCAAATTGCATTGTGGAGGGAAATGAGATAGTTTCCAATTTCCTCAAAACTTACTTCAAAATATTGGAATATATGTCACAATCCTCGAATAAATGGCATCATCTGAAATTTGACATAAATTTGCTTTTTTCCCAAGCTAAGCTAGTTAAAAACTGAGCAAATAAAGCTTAAATTTCTTTCCAATTTTATGGGGCTGTTTTTCTTGCCAATGTGAAAGTCAATTTTATAGAATCTTTCAAAAAAAGGTGGGGGGTAATTTTGTAATGGAACAAGTTCAACCATATTCTGGTAGTTTCAAATTAAAACTCATACTTAAAAAACAATTCAAACTGTAGAATGTATTTCAAAAATGGAAAGATATAACGTGTTTAAGTTGTGACAGCTTTATATTTAGGTTGGTGAGAACTGTAACCACATTAAAACACTGAGGCTTTGTGCTCCGTCTTTTGAGTTTCATTAATTTCATTTCTTTGTCATTATGTTATTTATTTATTTATTATTTTAAAAATATTTATTTATTATTTGTAGAGAGAGGGTAAGAAAGAAAGGCAGAGAGGGAGAGAGAGACATCAATGTACGGTTGCCTTTCACCTGCCTCCAGCTACAGACCTGGCTGGAGCCTTGGCTTGCCCTGGCTGGGAATCGAACCAGCGACCTTTGGGGTTTGCAGGCCAGTGCCTTATCCACTGTGCCACCAACCAGGGCCCATTATGTTTTTTAAAAGATGGAATCAAAGATGGCGGGATATATTTGTGCTCTCAATGTGATGACAATATATAATTCACAACTGTGTAAAAGAGTGTGACCATTAAAAACACATGACTCAAAAAAAGTTGTGTTCTCTTTCCTCCAAAGCTATTTCAAAATGCTAAAAAATAGAAAGAAAACTTACAAATCAATACTAAGAATATGGTCTTTTTTTTTGGAATGAGCAAGAATTTTGACAGTTTACCGAAGAATATACTTGAATGGATAATAAGCACCTTAAAAGATGCTTAACACCATTAGTCATCAGTGAAATGAAAATTAAAACCACATGAAAACAATCCACTAAAATGCCTGTAATCAAGAAGATTGACAAGGACAAGTGTTGGGGGGCATGTGGGGAAACTGGAATATTTATATACATTGCTGTTGGAATGAAGTGTTACAGCCACTTTGGAAAAAGAGCTTTATAATTTATGAAAAACAATTATATAATTTACCATATGACCCAGCTATTCCACTTCTAATTAAAACAAAATGAAAACATATGCTATGCAAAGATTTCTATGTAAATGTTAACAGCAGTATTATTCTTAATAGTTCAAAATGGAAAACAATTTAAGTGCCTTTCATTTGGTGAGTGAATAAACAAAATGTGACATTTTCAAGTACTAGATTACTACTTAACAATAAAAATAAAGGAAAGAACTATAATAGATGCTACAATATGGATAAACTTCAAAAGCATTATGATATATAAAAGAAGCTAATAAAAAAGTCTATATATTGTATGAATCCATTTACATGACATTTTTAGAAAAGGTTTAACTACAGAGACAGAAAGGAGATTAGTGGTTGCCTTAGGCTTAGGGCAGGAACAAGGATTGATTGCAGAGAAGAAACAAAGGAACTTTTAGGGGTGAGACAAGCAGTCTAAAGCTGGATTCTTACGATGCTTGCATAGCCACAGGTGAATTTTGTGGTATGTAAAATATATCTCAATAAAGCTTCCTAAAAATAGTAACAGGACAATGGCCCTGGTAGGGTAGCTCAGTTGTTGAGAGCATGGTCCCAATCCACCAAGGTTGTGGGGTCCATCCCTGGTCAGGGCACATACAAGAATCAATCAGTGAATGCCTAAACAAGTAGAACAACAAAACTGTCTTGTTCTCTCTCAAATCAATAAATTTAAAAAGTAACAGGATAAAAAACAAAGAAAAATTTGGGGCATATACTTAATCCCCAAACCTTCTATAGACATTAGGTTAAGAATTTATGTATTATCTATGCTTGGATTAGTTGATTGTTTATTATTAAACAGGAATTTCCAATTAACTCTTCATTACTAAAATTATTTGCTCTCAAACAAGTTTTGTTTTAAAAGATTTTATTGATTATTTTTAGAGAGAAAGGCAGGGAGGGAGGAAGAAAGGGAGAGAAATATCAATGTACAGTTGCCTTTCACCTGCCTCCGGCCAAGGGCCTGGCTGGAGACCTGGCTTGCAACCTGGTTATGGGTCCTGACTGGGAATCAAACCAGCAACCTTTGGGTTCTCAGGCTGGTACCTATCCACTGAGCCACCAGCCAGGGCTCAAATAATTTTTGTAAGGAAATCTTGTATATTTTTTGTTAACTACAAAATAAACACAACTCTCTATCACAGTTTTCAATACAGAGCTAACTGAATAGCATTACATTTTTGTAATGAGAAATGAAAACAGCTAGCTAGAAGAGGCTATTTTTCTTTGCTCTTATTTGAGCTCACCTTTGGCACTTTCCCTGTAGCTAAGGAGAAGATTATGTCCTGGCTTATGCTACTGAAAACTGTTAGGACAACTCTGGTTGTCCCCCTTTCACTCTCAAAAGTGTCCTGGGTTGGATTATAAATTATACACTCACCCATATATCGCAGAATTACCCTCATCCTTAAATTCCATTAATAAGAAAGGAAGTACCTTTTAAAGGTTTTGAAGGCCTTAGTTATAAATTATACAATTCTACAAATTTCATAGTGAGTCATTTTACATTTGAGGATCTGGGGCATGGAGAAATTAAAATGAAAACCTCAAAACCACATTTTTTAGATTAGGGGTCTGTAATACTACCATAATCACCCTTTAAAGAATAGGTGTTTCTGGTGGATAAGTACTGCTTCTGCAGGGTAAGTGCATTTTTCTCTTGGAGGTGGTAAATAATACTATCTCCATTTCACAGATAAGGAAACAGGTTTTGAAAAGTTAATTACCTAGCCTAAGGTTAATAAGATGGTTAAATGATGGAAGAGGGATGCTTGACTCCAAAGCCTTCTCTTAACCTCTAAGCGCAAAGTCTCTCCTGAAAGGGAACATGAGTGTAGGTGCAGATACATGCATGTGTAACTGTGTGCAATGTATGCAAAGCAGTTCTTGAGCTGAGGTCCATGAGACTAAGGATTCTATTAGTTGGTTTAAGAGGGTCTGGTAACTAAAAAATTATATGTAAAATTTCCTATGTGTATATACAAATTTTCTTCTAAAGAAAAAATCGAGAGCCTACACCAGATCCTGTATGTGTTACTTTATCACACATATAAAAAATAAGAACCTTTTAAATTGATTTAGTAAGGAAGTTAAACATTTAAGATAATCTATATATTGTATAGCAGCTATCGTAGTCATAATTAAAAGATTTGCCAAACCACATTATTAACAAGCAATTGCTGAGAGCAGTATTATTACAAATATATACTACTTATATAAATATCATACAATATGTTTTTAAATTTTTCACTTAAAAAAAAATTTAGGGTCAAGCCCTCTTTTGACAATAGAATATAACCCAGCAATTACAACAAAGAGCAATAAATGATGGTATATTGACCTTAGGTAAAATTAATTAAGAAGTACAAAATAAGAAAGATGTATAATTTGGTGGCAGTAAGGACACTGAGTTACAGTCAATCAAATAATTCTGTGCTTCTATTTCTTGATAGCTAATATTGAGTTACTTTTCTTATTGGTAAGAAATTTAGAAGCCACTCTTTAAAAATATATGTATCCTTTCAGCTTTTGTAAAACTATTACCTTCAATCCCTCATGCAACATAGGGACAACCTACTAGCATTAATGTCCTTGGATAACATGCAGACAGATACCTCACTAAAACTGTGCCATTGTTACATTATTGAAATATTTTCAGGTCCTGGCTGGTGGCACAGTGGATAAGGTGCTGGCCTGTGAACCCAAAGGTCGCTGGTTTGATTCCCCAGCCAGGGCACATAACCAGGTTGCAGGCCAGGTCCCCAGCCAGGTCCATGGCTGGAGGCAGGTGAAAGGCAACCATACATTGATGTTTCTCTCTCTCCCTTCCTCTCTCTCTGGCAATAATAAATAAAATCTTGAAAAAAAAAAAAAGACTTGGCAAAAAAAAAGAAAAGAAAAGAAATATTTTCATACAGACCAGTATACAGGATAATAGTAACTGTATTGTTAAATTTCAAAATAAATTCACTAGTTCAAGTTAATTGCCTCTGAATATCTAAACAACCACTGGCAGGTGAATGTCATGTTGTAGTGTAATTTAGTTGATATTGAATATATATAACTTACTGGATACATATTGATATATAAAGTGACAATATATGAGAGTATATAACAATTTCAGACTATATTATAAAAGCTAGAAATTTTTGAATGAAATACTGCTAGTTTGGCAAAAGCTGAGAAGATTTAACATTATGAACAGTATTTTATAGACTAAGAGAAATTCTTTATTGAAACTATCCAATGATGTTACCCTGTAATTGTAATGCAGGAAGGTAATAGAACCTGGGAGCAGTGCTGGCATAGATGTGGATAGCACCCAGCTGGGTGTTTGATGGTCCAGGAGAATGTTAGGGTTAAGGGTGATAGCCAACCATTTCATTGGAGGGGCCAAGGAGGAAACGAAGTAGGTGGCAGGGGGAAGTGACATGATGGTCCACTGGCTTTCTGCCATGTGGGAAATACTGGCATCTGCATACATACTGAGTTGTTGTTGTTGTTGTTGTTGTTTTTAACAGGAAGGGAGAGAGGCAGAGAGGGAGAGAAACATCAGTGTATGGTTGCCTTTCACCTGCCTCCAGCTTTGGATCTGGCTGGAGACCTGGCTTGCAACCTGGTTATGTGCCCTGGCTGGGGAATAGAACCAGCAACCTTTGGGTTTGCAGGCTGGCACCTTACCCACTGTGCTACCTACCAGCCAGGGCTACATGCTGAGTTTTGACTGGGGTCAACATACCTACTTACCTGTCCTCAGCCGTAACCAAGTACTGAATGCTGCTTTTTAATTTATATACCAATATTACTTTATTAGTTCTTTATGTCTCAAAGAGATAGGAAAAAGAAAGCCAGTTACTATTTTCCTTATTTCGATTCTGGACTATTTTTCCTTTCAACTTTTTCATATTACAAACACGTAATCACAAATGGGTATTTTCTCCAAGTTTAGAGAATTTGGCAAATAGGAACACACTGTCTATATATTCAGATAACTAAACAGCTTTGGGAGGGGGTTCTGATAACACTGCAAATACCTATATTGAGTAAATACAGGGGATCCTAGAATTTGCATGGTTCATCTGGGGTTTCTTCAGTTTCAGGTGACCTTATGAATTTGCAGGATACTCTTTCAATGGTTGCGCTGCCTAAGAACTAACGTTTATAAGGTTGAAATTAAAGTTCTATCAAACTAAACTTTACACAGAGGAAATATATTTAACAGTCAGTCTGAAGCAAATAATCTAAACTGTAAATGTATAATATTGGGTAAGAGAAATGACAAGAAGAATAGTGAGCATGTCTCTTCTACTACTGTAAACACAACCAAAATTGTGTTTTGTGTATGTCCTGTTGCCAATTTGCACCATCGTGGATATTTACCGAGGACTATATATAGTCCCCAAGCCTCTGTTCATTCTTTCCCACATCAAGAAGGGTATGACATTCTTGAAAAGACAAGCAAGGGGATAGTTGGGGGACCTCAGAATTTGAATTGCTTCTATGTTGGCTCTGATACCAAGAAGCATCTGGAGTCTTTGGTTATTATCTATATATGAAGACCCAGTGGTTAGTTAATACCAAAGATGGTGCTTCTGTGATTTTCACATTAACTATGTCCCCAGTTTTAAAACAAATGAAAAAACAAAACAAAACTAGACAGTAATATTCTATATCTATGAAAACTTGATGGGTCTATTCATTTTTCTTACCTATTCCTTCTCTAAATTCCCTAGATCCTTATTTAAATTTTATTTCTCTTTAAGCTCCCTCCTTATTTCTCTGACCCCAATTTTAAGCACAAGAATATGGTTTCTAAATTTATTATGTCAATTAGAGAATGGGAAACAACCTGAGTTATAGACATAAAAAATGGATTAAATGGATTTGCCAAAACTCACCATCAGAGGGCACAACAGTACTGCAATAAACAACACCCCAATTCTGCCAAGCAGAAAGCCTCTGCTGCACCTACAAAATACAAAGACATCTATAGTCAAGACAGACAACAAATGTCATATGCATATCTGTGTATATATAATAATAGCTTTTCAAATATTTAAGTAATCCGTATTCTTTGTAGAGAAGTTAAAAATACAGATACAAGAAAATAAAAGGCTCTCAAACTCCCATTATCCTAAGATAATAGTAATGAACATTTTGGTTTGTTTTCAAGATTGTATACAAACACATTTACATCTTACATCACAATTTTTTTCATCTACTTTTTAAAACATTTAATATTAGTTTTAAGTCAAATGTAAAATAAAGTATCCTGCTTCTTCCTTTTGCTGGATTTTAGACCTGCATTTCCAAACTGTCTTTTTCTAAGTATCATCAGTTATTAAGTAGTTGTACCATGAATTCACTGTTATTGGGTAAACATTCAGTCTTTCTGTTTATTCTCCTTTAAAAAATACTTGGTCTAGCAACTTCATTCCTTGAATCTTTAATCCCTACCATCTTTTGAATATTGAAGGGAAACCATTTCATCAAAGAGTAGTTCATTATGCATTTAGGTCTGCAATTTAGGTTCTCATAAATAAATTGCAGGAAGAATACTGAGTTTGTTTCTGACTTGCCATATGCTTCATTTACCCCTTTGTACCTGTTATTTTCCCAGCCCCCAAAAGTACTAAAGGATGAAGAAAAGAAGGCATTAACTGACTAAAAACCAATGTATCAGCCTCAGGGCTAAATATTATATTCCACTCCATCAGCCCAAAGAAAAGTCCCTCAGGATTCTACAACAACATGCCTTAACACAACTACAGCATGTAACAGACTTTACATCCATCATATGATTATCATATTCACATCCCTCCAACTTAAGACAGCATACAGAAATGGAGTTGGTATTTATTTTAAAATGTAAATAATAATTTAAAATTACCTGAGACTTTCCAGGTGATCACGACACAGTGTTTTGACAGTGGCATTGAAAATCTTTCTCTTAACATACAGGAACGGGCAAAAGTAGGCTTACAGTTGTACAAATAATATAATAATAACAATACAAGAATAAAGTCTGTTTTGTGTACGCACAACTATAAACCTAGTTTTACCCACTTCTGTATATGGTGACTTCACTGCAAACTGTGACTTCAAAACCATTTTTAAGAGTTTCAAAAGATTTGGTTAAACTCAATCTTACTCAGAGGTCCAGCGATGCTCTGGTTTAAGACAGGTGTGCTGACAAATGCTACAGTCTTAATCTTTGGCTTGACCCCTAACAGGATTAAAAGAATACTTGGGCTCTATGAATTGTATTGAAAGCTAATGCTAGAAGACAAAGAGAGATGAGTCCTACCCCTTATTCTACACAAGAGAAAACTGAGACCCACAGAAGGAAAATAACCCACTAAGAGTCATATCAGAATCAGGATTAGAATCCAGGCCGCAACACTGCTAATCATCTATACAACTACTCAGGGCCTTGGTCTTGTCTGCTCTGTTTCTCAGTTTTATCAGCTATAGCACTAGGGGCTAAGATATTTAGGTATTTCTTAGCAGTATGATTTTATTTAAAATGTTTATTTCTTTTGAATAAGACAAGTACATGATATAAAATTCAAAAGTAGAAAAATAGGGGGACAGAGGGGAGCAAAAAAAAGATGGATGTAATACAACAACAATAAAAATTTTTTTAAAAGTAGAAAAATAAAGTAAAAAACTACATCTTTTACACTTAATATTGGTTTTCCTACTGTCCCTGTGGCTCAGCTACTCATTCTCTCCAAAGTTAAATCTGGGTATCTTACCAAAGGCAGTGTTATATAAAGCCTGTGCATTTATGTACGTATTTGGGGAGGTTTTAAAAAACACAGATGGTAGCAGGCTTAAGTCCCATTACGCACCTGTTAGTTTTTTAACTTATTGGTTCTTAGTGACTGAATGGAATTATATGGCACATCTTTACAAATGCCTACCGACAATTTTTTTACTATTAAAATATATGATTCTAAAGTGAATATCCTTGCATATGGGTACAGATATTTGAGGATGAAATTTTTCAAGAGAAAGTGCCAGGTTAAAGTCATGTAAACTTTACCCTTTGAAAGCTATTGCCAAATTGTTTCTCATGGGGGTTATATGCATTTACATACCTACAAATTATACGCTTGTTCACTTAATGAGTATCTACTTCCCGACACTCTCCTAAACAATGTATCATCAAACTTTATTTTTCAATGTCATGGGTGAACAATAATTCACCACAGTTGTAATTCTCATGTTTTATATTACAACTGAGGATTCATTAACATTTTTATCTGTCTAAGCATTACTTGTATTTGCTTTCCTATGAACTAAGTATTGATATCCTTTGCTATTTTTTTCAATTGGGAGAATTGTGTGAGGCCTTAAGGTGCCTAGTTTGAAGGGGGTTGAGGAGGCACTGTCCTATGTATAATGTTTCTTGTATTCTGAATCTTCAATAAATTTGTTTTTCATAGTACATGGCTGGATACTTTCTGGACAGACCTTGTATATCTAATATCCCCTAGGTCATCAAATTTTATGCTATAAAAATTTATCCTTTATGTTTTTATTGCTGCTTTATTTTCTTTTAAAAAGTTTATTAAATGGTTAGTGTTTGCTTTGTTTTAGTTATACATGTAACCCTTCTGGTAATCTGGAAGATACACTTTTTTGTGTTAGTAGTCATTTCAAGAGTTAAAAGTCTTAGTTTTTTACACTGCCTTTAAGATCCTACAACTCTTCCTCTTAACCACTCTTGCTTTAGCCCCTCTAGACTATTTCCTGTTTTCTGCATGCACCAGCTATACTCTTGTTTCAGGACCTTTGCAACAACTATTACCTCTGCTTTGAA
The DNA here is from genome assembly GCA_004026585.1 of Noctilio leporinus. Lineage (NCBI taxonomy): Eukaryota > Metazoa > Chordata > Mammalia > Chiroptera > Noctilionidae > Noctilio > Noctilio leporinus. The sequence continues at coordinate 16,131 of PVIW01009692.1, read as the reverse complement.
TACTGCTTCTCCAGATAACTATAAGGCTCTTTCACTTCTTTCAAATCTTTATTCAAATTTCATTTTCTTACACCATCCTACTCTGGCCATTCAATTTTATATGGCAATCCCATCAATTGGTTTCTCTGTGTGTGTGTGTGTGTGTCTATACACTTACATATTTATTATATATACTATTTCTGTTATGAGCATTGATGAACTTTATATAGTTCCATTTCATTTTTTTTCTCCTTTACCATCCAGTTGAGTTTATTATATTATTTTAGTGTTTGTCTATTTATCTATCCATCCACCTGCCTACATACTTATTAACAATCTACTTACCTACGTACATCCCCACCTTCTACCTCTTTTATTAGGTTCATTGATTTTAAATGATATCTTTTGATAGCCTCTTGCATTATTTTATTTTTGTTAATCATATTATTACTACATTGTCAAGGTTTTAAACACTCACATTTTGCTTTGTAAAACCTAATCTTTATATTGCTTGGGTCTTTTTATTCAAAAATGATAACACCTGTTGCATTTATATTATCTCCACTTGCTATCATGGCAGTGAACTCCAGGAATACCTTCTTTGCAACTTGTGTAACATTTTCTGTTTTTCAGGTTTTATTGATCAGGCTTGTGAGCCAATCAAAATAATATTTGTGATCCCTGTTAGTATCAGTTTTGCCCTTGCAGCAAACTGAATAAAACAAAAAGATGAAAACTGAAACAAACAAAAACCCTGTTTCAGTGCCTGTAGCCTATGGGCATAGGCCAAGCAATGGTTGAAGGCCACAGTTTGTTCTGACATGGGGCACTATGAGAGACCATAAATCCAAACTCATGCATTTGTTTTAGTCTTAACTTTATTAGTCAATGGACTCTATGCTTATTACCAACGCTTTTACTTAAGCTTCTCCTTTCATTTCTTGGTTGAGTAAACTTCAAGTAGGGATCATAAAACCTAAATTACCCAAAGCTTGGCATGTTAAAAAGGTCTGTATTTGCCTTTATAGGAAATGATTTTTTGGATTGGTACAGAGATCCTAAATTAATTCTTTCTTGAAGACATCCTAGGTAATGTGTTAGTGGTGAATGCTGATTTGGAGAAGTCTGAGGCCAGCCACTTCTCGAGAACTGAGCTCTTCTGGCTTTGTTGGGATCTGTCATCCCTCAGGGTCTTCTTACACACTCTTTTGATCTTTACTGGATCTAGCTGCCTTCTTCATATATTATGCTTTAGGAATGCGGAGATCTCTCTGGTTGTGCTGAAAATCAAGTTTGTATTTCTGTTTCTTATGTTCTTTGTTATAGTAAGATGATTTCAAGAGAAGGGCCCTTTACTGGGCCATTATTTCTTTAAGTAGGATTTTTAAAAATATGGACATTTTAAAACATAAACAGAAATAGAGAGCACAGTGTGATGAATTTCTTCTATGTACCCGTCATCTGCTTCTATCAATATTTCATCATACTTCATTTATCTATATCAGTTTTCCCCGACAGGGTATCTCAAAGGAAATTCCAACCAGCAGACTGCTTTACAAGAAAACATTTCAGTATACATCTACTAGGCCATTTTAAAACAGGAAGTCCTCAGTCCTCTATGATTTAAAAAATTATTCTCAACAATAATAAAAGATGTTTTTGTGGGGCAGAGAATTATATAACTACATGGTTGCTTATGAATATTATTTGTTAGGATACTATAGAACATAGGTTGACAAACCAGCCACTTATTTTTGTAAATAGAGTTTTATTGGGAATATAAACTAGTCCATTCATTTAATTAGTATCTATAGTTCACCCATCTACTTTCACACTACGACAACAACATTGAGTAATAGTGTAGTTGCAGGGGAGCTGAGTCGCCACAATAGGAGACTGTATGATGCACATAGCCTAAAATATTTATCATCTGGCCCTTTAAGAAAAGGTTTAATGGCCCTTGCTGTAGAAGCATGACTCTGTAGTTCTGAGGTAATTTACTTTTCCAAAGTCCTTCCCAGGCACCTACTTCTATAATAATACTGGCAATTATAAAATATTACTTACTAAGTGTACACAAACACACATATAGGCCATTTTCTTTTTTTAAACCTAATAGCTTATAGTCTAATAATGCCAATAGAAGCAAAAATGAATTTGCTCTGGAAAACTCACTTTTTCTTTGAAATATGGCTACAACAACAAACAACAAATAATGCAAAACAAAGACAAAAAAGAGAGAGAGGAATATAAGTGCTCAAGGCCAAAGAGATAATGTTATTCTAAATTACTCTACAATTACCCTAGATTCAATACATTTCATTGTTTAAATTGTATGTTCTTAATAAATCACAGCGAAATAGAAAGCTTTTTAACAAATACTTGACTGATGCTGAAAAATTTTTAAATATGTCAAGAAGTTAAAAACCAAACCATTCAGGCAAATGGCATGTATTATTCACATATTTAAACTTCATAGGCAGAGAATAAGATTAAAGTTAAGAAAGTAAAAATACTGAATGTGCAGAAATCATCCAAGAGTAAATCTCTAGGCAATATCAATGACAAATAAACAAGGTAATTTTGTGCTAACACAAACCGTTGAAAAGGAAATATAAGTTTATACTTTTAGTATGAGACAGCCTGCATCTTTTATAAGTAACTTGAGAGCTTCTATGAAAAACAGGTTTTCAGTTAAATGAAAGTATACAGTACATCTGCCCTGGTATATTACAACCATTTCCCTTCCATCTTAACTCTATGAGAAGGAAAATGCTAGTGTTACCAAGTTAGTTACACTACAAAACACTATAATTTTATTTTCCCAAGTCCTAAGATTCGAGTTAACAAAAATATATCAAATTTTAGTAATATAAAGACTTTTCATTCCCTCAGAGCAAATAATTAAATTCAAATTGAAACTTACTTTAAAATTCTTTACTACTATTATAAATTATACAACTTTCCCTACATTCACCTTTCATTGTTCAGAAGAATAAACTCAGCAATACATTCCTGCCAGCAACTTTGGAAGACTGTCAAGTCTAAATAACTTATCAATACCCCAAGATATTCAAAGGTAGTTAGATGTTAGACGAGAGCAGGAAGAAATAGATGATAGAAAGAAAAGGTAGTTCCTTATTAATCTAGTTCCCTTATTTAAGAAAATCTTGGGACCTAATTTCATAGCCAACAAATAAATAATTTTATTAACTATGTCACACTATACATTAACTATGTCAAACAATACGATATTAACTATATCAAACAGCTTTAGATGAAATAACTATATTTACATGTTTGTACATGGCTAAAACCTTGTTAAAAACAGCCTCCCCAAGAACCTAGTATAAAGGAACCATGGACATGGACAACAGGTGGGATTGACTTTGGGGGGAATGGGTGGGTAGGGAGGGGAACAGAGGGGAGCAAAAAGGGGATGGATGTAATACAACAACAATAAAATTTGAAAAAAATAGCCTCCCTATACCACAAGTTTAGATATGTTAAATTATATCCCTCTGTTATATTTCTCTTAGTGTAACATGAAATGTTTATGGGAATAAATCTTTTTAATATATATTCCAAAAGTTTCTTTTTGAAGACCAAACTACCCTTGTTTTCAACAATTTTGCCAAACCTATCTCCAGAATCCGGTGCTTATAAGCATACTAGGATTAACAGTGTAAAACTATTCTGGTTGGTCTAAAGCAAGACATATGTATACTAGCTTCTACGATATGACATCTATTTTGTCCATATCCTAAATATAATAAAATTATTGACACATCAAATCAGAAAAAAATTTTCATTACTTCAATTCTACAAATACACACTGTGGCTTCAAACCCTCAAGACCTGATATAGGAAGAAAACACCATAATTAGAAGACTTGGACCCAGTTCCAATTTATAATCTTTAATTTCAATTCTAAACTTCAGTTTCCCCATCAATTAAGTTGAAAACAACAGCAATAACATAATTGACTATTTCACAAGACTGATACCATATAACAATAAGTGACTATATAAATGTGACACTTGAACAACTAACATTCTATCAAATGTAGGATATTAGATGATGTAAACTCAGGATAAATCTTAATCTACTTAAGAGACTCACTTATTACAACAATTTAATAAGTATAATGCATTTTAAAATCCACAACTATTCCTAAAAAAAGAGATATTATACAACATAAATTATCATACTTATGATGTTAAAGGTAAACCTGGGGTTTTACAAGAGAATCTCTTCAGATAGGATCAGAAACATTTAAGGATTAGACTAGATACAGGACATATTTTATCCTTCTTTCAATAATTCACCAAGGAAACAAAGTTTCTGATATAGTATACGTGAAGGTGATATTTACATTTTGTGAGTAGTTAAATATTAGAGAATGATTTTCTCCTTGAATATATTACTAAAAATTGTTACTACATTTTATTAGAACATGGGCAACACTTCCCTCACTAGAATATATTGTTACTTTATAATGAAAGTCATGACTGAATTTATATATCTTTGACATCTAATAGAATTTTGCATCTATTAAACAAAGGAAGTTGACAGACTTTTTGTTGCATCTTTAAACATCAGATTTATAATCAGGAAATCAAATTGAGCTATTAAATTATAAATAAAGTTATTTAAAAATTTATACTTGTTCACCAAACTCATAGTGCTTTGAGGATTAAGTAAAACAATGTATAAAACTATACCACACAAGGCCTTAGACACGAGATTCTTAACCACTGCTGATCTAACAATAGACTAAAATAATCAGAACACTCAAACTTTAACTGTAACTAGTTGTATATCATATCATTCAACATATGAATTGATAAAATGTCACTTTTTATCCTACTATATACTAACATTTATACATTTAACAATATCAAGAAATGCTCATTAAAGCAAATTCTCTTACATTAGGTTTTGAAATCAATAGTTTCTAAGATGGAAAAGACTAGTATTACTTCTAGTATACCACAACTTACAAAGTTAATTTGTTATGAACTAACTTGATTTATAAATAGTTTTCATTTTAGATTTTGTAATTGCCCCAAAATTTACAAACTATGGTTTATACTGTACAAGAACCAGAGTATAAAATACTACAACTAAAAGGTGGTATTCAGGAGATCCAAGATGGTAGAGGAGTAAGGGGAAACTGCACAAACTTCCTCCTAGGACCACTCTGGAATTACAACTTAATTGTAGAAAAATCATCCTGAATTACCAACTGAACGCTAGCTGGAGAGAAGCCTTCTAATCATGGACAGACATAAGAAACCACCTCACCACAACAAGACTGGTAGGGAGTGTGGAGGAGGTACAAGAGGGCAGGCTGAGCTCCCAAGGGCTGCAGCTGAAGTTCCAGAGGGTTTTTTGGCAGCTGGGGGTTCCCTCTAGGAAGTAAGGAATATAAACCCCAACCTGGGTTCCCCAGCCTACATCACCAGGCCAGGAAAGGAACCCAGATAACATCCAGCTGTGAAAAGCTGTGGGTTTCTGTCCACTGGGGAGGGACAACTGAAGACACAGAGAGCCTCTTAAAAGAGCCACCACACAAAAGGGCCAATGCACAAAATCTTGTTTGCAGCCACTTACCCTGGGCTCAGGCAGAGGGAGGGCAGAGCAGATTAGAGATGTGTGAGGAGAGGCTGGGGCTTACGGCTCTGGGGAGAGAACTGAAGGAACAGTTGCCAGGATCTCTGTGCTGAGTCATTCTCCATTATGCAGAAGCCATCTTTCTCAGGCAGAGCACTCCCCTCCAAGTGACATCAGCCTGAAGGGAAGCAATAGCCTTGCCTTCAAGAATTATTCTGCCCCACTTTGTGGAGCTTAAACCAAGCTGCTGAGTACAGTTTGAGGCTGTATTAGTGATTAAATTTAACAACTAAGGTGGATCTCTGATAGCTCTGACACTAGCTGACCTTCCCTTGGCCCTGGTGCTGGTAAAAGCTGGTCTTGAATGTACAGCCTGGTTCTTTCTGAACATATCCATGTCCAGCAGAGGTTACTACAAGCTCTGAATTGCTGAGGTCCAAATAGGTTGCCCAGGGCCAGTCACAGGCAATGTCTGACATAGGACTGTACCAGAGTCTTTGCAGATCTACCTAACACACACAAAGAGGCAGCTAAAATGCAAAGACAAAGACAAAGACAAAAAAAAAAAGGCCCCAAATGAAAGAACAAGGCAATCTTTCAGAAGAAGGACTAAATGAAAGGAAGGCAAGCAATTTAACACATACAGAGTTTAGAGTAATGATTATAAGGATGCTCAATAGCATGAAAAAAGATAGAAACAATAAAGTCTACTAAAACTTCATTGTGTAATCTAGACTCCTAGCTATCTGAGGCAATTCTACACTACATTTGGAATATGTTTATACCCTGATGGTTGCTACATTTTCCTTAATGGATATACTTTTACTCTCTTGGCTCTCATAAAGGTATGTTAATGATAACAGAGCAAGGAATTTCTGCCTTCCTTAAATGACAACCTCATCACAGTGAATTGGAAAGTTATTTTCTATTTTGTTCATTTTCCTCTATTTCTTAAGAACTTACTATCACAAGAAAAGTGAAAAGTGTGGCTTCTTTACATCATCCTACTTTTTCTTTTTTTACAACTATTATTTTATCTAACATTCTATTATGAAACTTTTCAAACACACACCATAATTCAAAAAATTTTAGTGACTGCCCTTTAATTTAAAAAATTTTTTGAAGAACTTTTATTATTTTTATTTTTAAAAATATTTTATTATCTCCAGAAAGAGAGGAAGGGAGAGAGGTAGAGAGAAAAACAAGCATCAGTTTGGTTGCCTTTCACCTGCCTCCAACTACAGACCTGGCTGGAGACCAGGCTTGCAACTTGGTTATGTGCCCTGGTTGGGGAATTGAACCAGCGACCTTTGGGTTCCCAGGTTGGCGCCTTACCCACTGTGCTACCTGCCAGGGCTGCTCTTTTATATCCTTCACCTAGATTCTACATGATCATGTTACCTATTTTACAGAAATTCTACATTTTACATGCCCCTATTTTACAGAAATTCTTAGCTAGTAGTTTCTTTGATCATTTTTAAATGTATTAACATTCTCCAACTCTATTCCTTTACAATCTTGAGTTGCTCCTAGATTTTCCTTGTACCTCTTTTCCACTGTCACACTGTATTCTAATTATCTGTTTAGATGCCTGCCTCCATTTCACATTCATTTCACATTCATGGTCACCCTGAAGACTGCTTTCACTTCCCATATATATACACCTGTGTAGTACCCTCCTCCAAAATACACTAGAAGAAAGTAGAATCTTAATAAATATTTACTTGAATTGTCTTCTTTGTCTTTTTCTTTATATCTCAATATCTTAATACCTCTGACAAGTTTTATAACTTGCTTTGTGTCTGGTTTCCCTCCTATGGGAATTGTTGTTTTACTGCTAAACTATTCTGAGAAATACTTAAGTAATTATGATTTTTATGAGCCTTTTAGGAGATATTCAAGTACAAATTTTCTTAAATGTATTAAATCTTTTTTATTTTTAACTGATGTAGATATAAATGTATTCCATGTTGTATTGAGATGGCCATTAAATATACTTATAATTATTATTTTTAAACAAAAATCCAAATGCAAAACCCTTGCTTTAAGGAACTGTCATAAAACCTAGTTTCATACCTTTCCACAATCATTTGCACATTTCAAAGCAGCATATATATTTACGAGTAGACATAGATGAGGGAATGAAATCAGAATGTAAACTACAATGGGAATATGAACTCTCAAGTATTTTTTAAATCAATGAATGTAGCTAGTTTGAAAGATGTTTTTATTGGAATAAAAACGGAATATCATTGGTTTTTCTTTGACAGTTCTATTTGGCTGTGGTTCTTTTCATCACCTGAATTCCTATTTTCTTTCATAGTACCATTAAAGTCTGTGGAATCTTAGTATTTGCTGATATAACTATTAGGAAAATAGGTAGTTGCATTTGTAATAGAATGTATTGGGCTAAAACTCCCTTCTCTTAAGTAGTATAACAGGAAAATAAGAACTCTTAGAAACATTTTATTTTGGTTTTGATGATGAAGAAACAGGTATTAGATATACTACTTTATGTAACTAAGTTTTTTCTACTTTGCTGGTTGTGCCTAAGGACTATAAGATTTCTGTGCTTGTTTAGATAACTGCTATTTAAAATGTAGTCCATGGATCTGCAACACCAGCTTCAGATGAACATATTAGGAATGCAGACTCTCAGGCTTGACCACAAACTTAGTGAATCATAATTTGCATTTCAACAAGATCACTAGTAAATTCACATGCACATTAAAGTTTAAGAAGCACTGCTATAGTTCATCCAAATGAGATTCAAGGGGGTACATTAGTTAGTTAAGTGTAATAGTCTAAGACATCTTACCTTTCTCATTTATCAAGATCCTTGTATAAGCAACTAGGGCTTGTGAGAAGAGAATATACATGACGGAAAAAATGCTGCATTGAGAGTTTGAAAAACTAGAGTCTAGTCTCATCTCTAGTTATATGACCTTGACCCTTAGTTCTCCTCATGTGTAAAATAAACAGGCTATATACAATATATATTGTAAGGCGCTTCCAACTCTGAAAATCTATACATTTATTAAATAACTCCCACTAGGTATTTAGAGAAATGGTTCAATGTATGGGATACTCAAGAAACTGGGTCTACATTTAATGGTATAAGAAGCCTTGCCCATCAATTATTTTACATTTAGATGAGTTAAAAAATCAACCTCTATCTTTCATTTTCACACTGCTTTCTGGAAGATGCAGTGGTGAATAACTTGAGAAGTAGGCGGCTACTATTAATAATTCCCCTCACTGCTTCCTTTGTTCTTGAATGATTATAAATCACAGGTAATAGACAGGATTCAGGAAAAATCAAAATCAGATTCTGTATTTTGTACAGAGCAGGAGAATGTTAATATTCTTAAGAAAACATGGTTGAAGCATTTAGAGAAGGATTATGATGCTTGACACTGTCAAGTGGATTGGAAAATAAAGAATAATAATAAATCATGTGTGTAGACAAAGAAATAAAGCATATGTGGCAAAATAGCAATAACTGATGAATCTAGGTGAAGAATATAAGACTTTGCATTGTACTCCTGCTGCAATTTTTCTGCAGGTTTAAAATATTTTCCAAATAAAAGTTGAGAGAGAAAAAGAATGTAATTCTTGCTATATTTATAGATATAAATTGCTCCAAAATACCCTGTTCTATTCTTCTCTTTTTTTAAGATTAAAATATAATATATGTATTTATTTTTCTGTAACCTTCAAAATGCAAAAGAATAACTAGGCAAAATCATTACATAGATTTCAGTATACATTCCAATGTCATTTCTTCATTTTGCCTTTTAGTTATAGACTTGCTTACTTTTTTTCTTAGCTAAGGATAAAATAAAAGGGGGCCAAGAAGTAGTGGTGAGAACATCTCACATCTCCCTTATATAAATGAAGTAAACAGTTTCAAACCAAAAGTAGTCCTTGTGTGATTTTCAGTGTTGCTCTAGCTTCAGCTAATAATGAAAAAGAATGTAGTTACCACTCACAAATATAAATAACTGCAAGTCTTTTTATTCTTCTGCAACAAGAGGGACACAACAGCTGCTGTAAAAATCACTCTCCAACCTCCCATGTGTTGTGTAAGTGTAATAGACTTATACCATGAGAAGACCAAACCATAAAAAGAGAGTAAGTAGTTGGTTTTGCTTCAGAATTTCTTTTTCCATTTATTGTTAGTTATTTTACCCAATTAAAAACAAAATGAACATCCTGTCTGCATTTCTAACATGACTGTTCTGCTTACCTGTAAATCTCAATCCAGAATATAAGTAATATAATCATTTACTAGCTAACTGATAATATTTTTTCAGTCCTTCCAGATTTTATCCAACAGATTATCAAAAACAACAAATCCACCTTCAGTTAATGATTTGAAAACATTCATAAGTCATATTTGTCTTTAACACTCTGGCCTCATACAAATATACAGAAATTAATATCTTTCCTTTTATCTACCTTCAACAAAGAAAATTTAATTTGCTTGATTTTTAATAATATTTAATAAGGCTGTTCCAAGGTGTAACTTCAGATAATCAACATATTACTTAAAATTAATATAATAGTCGTAAAGGTGTTAGTGCCGTACAAGGGGTAAGATCAAGTAAGATAGTTAAGGTAATTTTCATATATGTGTAATTCTAAACTAAAACTACTCAATCCAGAATAGTCCTCAGCTCATTGTGCCTGACAACAGCTGATCCCTACATCTGTTTAGGGATCACTTGGGGTCCAATCTCCTAGCAAACTATTCTGGTCACAATTTACATAGTTGAAGAGGCTGGCAGATCCTTATCTATCTACATAGAGAAAGATCCCTGTTACCACTATCACCATCATCCTCTTTGTTTTCTAAGTATGCATAGGGCCCAATTTTTAAAATTGTTTTATCCTTAGTCTGTTCAAAGAATTTGGGGGCAACTACAACATATACATATCAAAAAATGGTGGTAATATTTTTTTTTCCAAAGACTTTATTTCACCATTTCTAGAAGGAGGGGAAGGGAGAGAGGCAGAGAGGGAGAGAGACATCAATGTATGGTTGCCTTTCACCTGCCTCCAGCCACAGACCTGACTGGAGACCTGGTTTACAACCTTGTTATGTGCCCTGGCTGGGGAATCGAACCTGTGACCTTTGGGTTCGCAGGCTGGCGCCTTGTCCACTGTGCTACCAGCCAGGGCTCAGTAATATTTTTGTAAATTCTAAAATTAAAATGAAAAATAAGGACCAAGAAAAATAAAAATACTATAAGACAAAGATGTGGAAAAGAATATGTGTGCCATCAAAACCTTCATAACTGCTGTATTAAGTTCCAAGTTATTAAAAAGAAAGAAAAATAGGTCTTGTTATCTATTAAGTAGTCTTGAACAAACACTATTTCTCCAGTTATATTTTTTTGGGAGCTGGAAGTTAGTTGAAGATTGTGTTTTCTGATAAAGGCCTAGACTTTACGTTAATAAAACCATATGACATTAATAATGTTTGGCTTTTATTGTTCAACATTTTACCTATTAAACTCATCCATGTTGTTGAGTATAGCAGTTCTTTTTCACTGTTGCATATCTACACATCTATTATATGAATCCATTGTATGAATATTCCAAAATGGAAATTTGGGCTATTTCCAAATTTGGCTAATAGTGCTGCAGTGAATGCTCTTTATATGCCTTATGTATATACATCTTATGGATACATAGCTAGGAGTAAAATTGCTGGGTCATAATGTATGCAATGCTCAACTTTAACAGATACTGTCAATTTTTCAAAGTGGCAGGTACCAACTTATACATTCACTAGTGTTGAAGAGATCCAAATGCTAAACATTCTTATGACTTACCTGGTATAGTAAATTTTATCAAATTTTGGGTATTCGTGTTTTCTCCTAGTTGTTTCATTCCTTGATAATTAATTCTTTTCATGTTTATTGACCATTTATATATCCTCTGTGAGTAGTTATTAAATTATCTTGCTCACTTTTTTGTTAGTCATCATTTTTATTATTAAATTTCTCAAAATATTTAGTGTATGAGTCTTTTGTCAGATACATGTATTGTAATGTCTTTTCTTACTCTGTAGCTTGCTGTTTCTCTCTCTTAATGGTATCTTGATAAATAAAACCTTTTAATGTTGTTCAATTAGAAATATTTTCCTTTATGGTTAGGACTTTTTGTATTCTGTTTAAGAAATCTTTTCCTACTCCAAAGTCATGAAAATATTCTCCTATGTTTCCTTTAATAAGCTTTATTGCTCTACTTTTCACATTTATATATTTTACCTAGAAATTTCTGTCTAATGAGAGATGATGCCAAGATTAAATTGAGTTTTTTCCATATGGTATCAAACTGACCCAGCACTGTGCATTGAAAGGACCATTTTTTTTTTTTTTTTTGCCACTGAATTGAGATGCTACACTTGTTATAAATCAGGCATGTGGTTCTGCTTCTGTACTTTCTACTTAGATTCATTTGTCTATTTGTGTACCCTTGTAAATCCTTCAATTTTGTTTTTCTTCAGGATTGTCTTGGTTTGTTTAAGTCCTTTGCATTTCTTTATACATTTTAGAAGCAGTTTGTTAATTCCCCCCCAAAATAACTTCCTGGGGTTCTGAAATTACATAGTATATATGTATAGATCAATATGGGGAAAGCTGACAATCAAACAATGTTGAGTCTTCCTATCCCTAAATATGAATATTCTTTCATTCACTTTTTTTTGGTGATTTTCCCTGTAGAGGTTTGGCAACTCTAATTAGATTTACTACTAGATAATCTATGGTTTTTGATATTCTATAGAATATTAGTTTTCAAATTTCAGCTTTTCTTCCAATTTTTGGCATATGGAGATACAACTAATTTAAAAAAAGACTTTAAAGTATAAGATGCATCAAAAAGAATACTATAAGTATTGCAGCTTGATGAATACTTACAAACTGATTGTATCAAACATAAACTAATTTTTGTATACCAACTTCATCCAGCAACCTGTGATACTCATATTAATTTTATACATATTTTATCTGTAGATACTTTTGGATTTTGACATAAAATATGACATCATCACTTGCAAATAACAGTTTTATATCTTCCTTTCAATTACTAAGAATTTTATTTCTTTTTCTTCCCTATTGTACTGATTAGGACTTATAAGTTCAATACTGAATAATGGTAGTAGAAGGCATATCCTCCTCATCTCATGAGTTCAAGAGAAAACTTTCAATATTTCATCATTAAATATAACTTTATCACTTTTTTTTTTTTTTTTTTTTTTTTTTTTTTTTTTTTTGTAGATAACCCATTATCAGATTAAGGGAGTTTCATCTATTACCAGTTTGCTGAGAAAATTTTTTGGTTGCTGATGCTCATTTGTTTTTTGGAGGATGTTCATACCTATCTTTATTTATGAAGAAAATAGTCTATCCTTTCCCTTTTTTTACAATGTTCTCATTGGCCACAAAACAAACCAAGTATTTCTTTTTATATTCTATGAAAAAGTTTCTTTAAAATAGCTATTATTCCTTCCTTAAAAACTTTAAAAAATTCATCAGTGAAGCCATATCTTAGCCTGGAGTTTTCCATGTGGGAAGGCTTAAATTATAAATTTCCTTTCTAGATAGGATACTGATCATATTATGTGTTTCTTCTAGTACAAATTTCATTGTTTCATGAGTGAGGTTATGCTTTTTTTTTTTTTATTTTTTAGATTTTATTTATTATTTTTCAGAGAGAGGGGAAGGGAGAGAGAAAGAAAGGGAGAGAAACATCAATGTATGGTTTGCCTTTCACCGGCCTCCAGCTACAGACCTGGCTGGAGACCTGGCTTGCAACCTAGTTATGTTGCCCTGGTTGGAAGTAGAACCAGCAACCGTTGGATTCACAGGCTGGCACCTTATCCACTGTGCCATCAGCCAGGGCGGTTATGCTTTAAAAAAAAAATATATATATATATAAAATAGTACTGTTGAGATATAATTCACATACCATATAATTCACCTATTGAAAGTATATGGTTCACCCTGGCTGGTATGACTCAGTGGACTGGCTCCGGCCTTCAAACCTAGAGGTCGCTGGTTTGATTCCCAGTCAGGGCACATAACCAGGTTACAAGTCAGGTCTGCAGCCAGGTCCCCAGCTGGAGGCAGGTGAAAGGCAACCGTACATTGATATTTCTCTCTCTTTCTTCCTCCTTCCCTTCATTAAAGATTTTAATGAACAAAATCTTTAAAAAATAAATAATAAAGTATATGGTTCATTGATTTTTAGTACAGTTATACAATCATCACCACAATTAGTTTTTGAACATTTTTATCACCTCCAAAAGGGAGAGAGGCAGAGAGGGAGAGAGACATCAATGTATGGTTGCCTTTCACCTGCCTCCAGCTATAGACCTGCCTGGAGACCTGGCTTGCAACCTGGTTATGTGCCCTGGCTGGGGAATTGAACCAGCGACCTTTGGGTTTGCAGGCTGGTGCCTATCCACTGAGACACCAGCCAGGGCTATCAGGGGCTTTTATTATCAGTTGAGTTAAGGCTGACATTGTTTTGGTAACAACAACAAAAAAAGAGCTTAACTTGCTTGACTAGAGAGCTATTCTATTGCTATAAAATAAAAATCTTTAAGAAACTGTTATGGGAAACTTTCCAGGTAGAATATGTTGCTACCATAAACACCGTGGAATTACTGAAGCAGAAAACCATGTGTGTTTTCTTCCCTCTGATGAGATCAATTTCATGTTAAGAACCCAGGCATACATATTAATTTTATTAAGACTGGAAGGTAAGTTTGAGTTATTTTTACTCCCTGGAGTTACAAAGCCTAATTGGTTTTAAACTAGTTTTCTAGAAAGAATGTTCAATCCTTAAAAAGCTTATCACATATAACTCACAACATTTAAACACCAGATGAAGTTTAAAATTGGCTGACTGGTTCAATACATTTTGCATGTGGGAAGAATTTCATTAAGAAAATATCAATTTTGTATTCCATGCAGACTTTGGGGACCAAATGTTTTGGTTTAAAAAGTGTTTAGCCCTGGCTGGTAGCACAGTGGATAAGGCACCAGCCTGCGAACCCAAAGGTTGCTGGTTCGATTACCAGCCAGGGCACATAACCAGTTTGCAAGCCAGGTCTTCAGCCAGGTCCCTAGCTGGAAGGAGATGAAAGCCAACCATACATTTGATGTCTTTCTCCCTCTCTGCCTCTCTCCCTTCCCCTCTCTCTAAATATAATGAATAAAAGTCTTTAAAATAATGTTCTTTAAAAAAAAAAAAAAAGTGTTTGAAACCTTTGTAAAGCTTTTGCTTTTCAACATAGTCTTATTCCCTTTCCTGCAAGTCTGTTACCTGCAATTTAGGGACCCATAGTTCTCCAAGACACAAATAAGAAGGAAGTGAGAAAACTGAAAATGGACAATGCTTTAAAGACAAAGTAAAAATCAATTTCAGTTGGCAGAATGGACACTGAACCTAGAAATAGAATTTGATGCAGAGTTCAAGTCCTGGTTTCAATACTGAATTGTTCTAAGTCTGATGCTTGTGTGAAATCTATTATCACGTCACCATTTGAACACAAAGCAAAATGGAAAGGAAACATATATAGAATGTAGTAGGGACTAATTAGTGACCAAAACACTGAAACATCATGTCACTGTCCTGTTTAAAAATCCTAGCTAAATGGATGAATAAGAAGTCCAAAAGGAGATATCAATTTGATCATTTGACAGTAAAATATCAAGTGATTCCTTATTATATCTCTCTTCGAAGCAAAGCCTGAGTAATTGTGACAAATAATCACCTAAGCATGATGTAAAAAGTAAAAAGACACCAAAAATATTTATTTATTTCCAACAAATTAAGCTGGGAAGTTAATGAGTATAACCAGACTAATAGAATGAGAAAAATCATTAAGAATCAAATCTAACAGTTTTTACAACATGGAAAATAATATTTCTTACTGAAAAATTCTCTATAAATGTTAGCAAACAATAGCAACAAAAACATAAGGTATGTAAATAAATTATACACTTGCACAGCACAGGTAAAATACTCTTTGAGGCACACATGTAAGGTAAATGGATAATATCTTTCAATAAATTCTCACTCATGGAAGTTGCCCACTTTAAGCACAATTACTACTTCTTACCCTGTTAACAGATACATGCCACTCAACTTTGTAGGATAAATAGCAGTTTCTTCTTAGACTTCAAGGGGGGAAATGTATTTATTGTTAAGTGGGCAGAAAGAACATTTTTCCTTGAGTCAACTATACTACCTATGATATGTTTCAATGGACTGTATATTAGTTAATATTGAATAGTGTTGTATCAATGTTACATTTCTTTTTTTTTTAAGATTTTTTATTTCATTATTTTTAGAGAGGGGAAGGGAGAGAGGCAGAGAGGGAGAGAGACATCAATGTATGGTTGCGTTTCACCTGCCTCCAGCCACAGACCTGACTGGAGACCTGGTTTGCAACCTGGTTATGTGCCCTGGCTGGGGAATCGAACCTGCGACCTTTGGGTTCGTAGGCCGGCACCT
>PVIW01009691.1:0-50030 GCA_004026585.1 Noctilio leporinus | reverse complement strand
GGTCGGTCGGGAACGCCTCACCTACTGTCCCGCTGGCCTCCTCTGCCTCTGGGCTCTGCTCCCCTGTGTCCAGATGCTGTCCGTTCCAATCCCTAGGGTCCTGAAGACTTCTCACGCTCCTTATCCTGTCCTCTAGCTGCTTTGGTACTTGAGAACACCATCAGCACTGCTCTCTACTCTGTCGCCATCTTCCCTCCTCCTATTACTTTTATAACAAGAATAAATGGTATTATGATACTTTTATTAAAGTGTACCTTGAAAGGTGAAAAACAAAAGGGTACAATCATTTCATGTTTTCTAAGTGTATGTTAACTACCACTTAAGCTTTTATAAGATAGACCGGGCAGTGTTCTGTTTGGAGGCCCATCAAATTTTGTGGATGAGACACAGTAGAAAGTGCTGAATACTGCTCAGCCATGAGAGAAGATGAAATATTGTCATTTACAACAACATGGATGGATTTTGAGAATATCATGCTAAGTGAAATGAATAGGAGGAGTTAAGACCATGATTTCATTCATGTACGGGGTCTAAAACTGAAAGCAACAAATGCGCAATCAAGAAAAACAAACAAAACTCATAGACACAGACAGCGGTGTCATAGTTACCAGAGGAGAGTGGGGGTGGGTGGGAAGGTACTAAGGGTAAAAGGGGGTCAATATATGGTGACAGAAGATTTGACTTTGGGTGGTGGGCATACAATGCAATATACAGGTGATAGAGCATAGCATGGTACACTGGAAACCTATATACTTTTATCAACCAGTGTCACCTTGATACATTTAATTAAAAATTCTTAAGAACCAGAGTAGATGAGAATCTTTGGCAACCTAGTATTGGGCTCATAAATGTTTCTTTTAGATTTGACTTTTTTGGTCAATAGGCCTGAGGTCTTTGAACCCCAATGGCTTCATTTTGCTTTCACACCAGACTTTCCAGGAAACAAAATTTGTGGACTGAAGGTTTCCTACCTTTCTCTGGCTGCTTATTTGATGTTGAGAGTTCCAGATGTTTGGAATTGATTATCTCCCCTGTCTTAGCCTACCTACCACTGGAAGCAGACTCTGAGGTGAGGATTCGGTTATGAGTAGTTAATGGACACACCATGGAGGTAATGTGGGTTGGTTCCAGAACCCCTTAATAAAGTGACTATCTTAGTAATGGGAGTTGTAATGTTTTTACTGATGGAGGGTCTCATCTTCAAGTTGCTTAAAAAAATAAAACAAACTTAAGCACAATAAGGCAAATGCAATAACTGAAGGTATGGCCGTAACGTGGAAGGTGATCCCAGCATGCACTAGCAGGAGAGTGGAGAAGTGACTTAAGAAAGGAAAGGGTGTGTAATCAAGCAAGTTAGTATATGGGTGTGGGTAACTGGAGCGTAATTCCACTGAAAACACTGGAAGCCAATATAGAGGACAAGCTTCAGTGCTATCCCATCCAGCTGTAGGTTGAGAGCTGTTCTGGGGCACCAGATCCCTGCCAAGTTCAGCCTGTTGCAGGTAGCAGAGTGGGCTCTGGTAGCCAAAGGAAGCTCGCAGGTGCAGAGCTACAGGTGTTGGCAGTCAGCGGTGGGCAGGAGCTCACGGTGGTGGGAAGGCCTGAGGCAGTACAGACAGGCTGTGACATACCCGCCATGCTTCCCCTTTTATAGGACATTGTCATGTTACACTACTTGTGTGCATGGGAACAAAAGTAATTGAGTGGTTCCTTGCTGGGAAAGGAAACCTGAGTTATATAAGGCAAAGGTGGGTTTGGCTGAGGCTGAACCTTATTGGGGTCTTTGAGAGATAATATAAACATGGTTCAGAGTTATCCCACCCAATGGGCAAGGAAGCTGAGGGTTTTACCCTCCAATTCCATCATTATGGGCCGAGAATTGCTGCTAGGGTGTCCCCTGGGCAGTTCCCACCTGCCCGCTGCAGAGGCTGAGAGAAAACCCTGGGTGGAGAGCTGAGAGCAGGAGGCCACAGTGTCAGGGCACCGGCCACTGGCCGCTGCACCTGGCATTGCCTGGGCTGCACTTACAGCAGTAGTCCCCGTTGCAGGGGGCAGGTGGTCAGTCCCTTTGTCTATTTTGCAGTGGGCAGAAGGGCCTAAGACACAAGTTTCTGAGGTGCCCATGTCTGAGCTCGCCCAGGGATAGTAGCAGAGAAGACCAATACAGAGCTCATGTGGGGGTGCACCTTAGGAACACCCTGAGATTTGGAGGGCATTAAAGAGGGATTGGAGAGCCAGGGGGTTTTAATCTGGTCCCCTTTTGTGTCTAACAGCTGTGGCTCAGGCATACGAGGTTCCAGTAGGAATTTGGTGCTGGAAGGAGCATTTGGTGTGCACCTCCCCCAGGCGGGGCCCTGCTTCCCCTTCTCCATCCACTGTGTGGGCTGAGTTGTTTAGGTCCACGTATTCCGTTATCAGATGGCAGATGGGGCGTGGACAAGGACTCAGGATGGTGTATGAGCTGTTAAGATCCCTTACATAGTAGAGCATCTGCAAGATAATCAAACCCTTTCTTTACATTGCCAAGATTTACTCCCTCTTCCATTTCTACTGTGTGTGGTTTTGCTAAAAATTTGCCTCTTTCCCAGACTCTGACATATTCTAGTCAGTATCTTTTTCATGGGCTTGTTAATTGCTGCCGCACGTTGGTTCATAAACCTGCTTGGTTCATCTACGCAGGGAAATTGACTCACCATCATCAGCTTCCATCGTTTGTTTGAATCATAGGAATCAGGAAAAGCTGAGCATTATTGTGGAACACAGAGGCCAAGTACAGGGCTATCAGTGCAGGATACATTGTTTATATAAACTCAAAGGCAATGCTGACCGAATTTCTTGCATTATGTTTCACATTATATTATGTATATTTTATTTAGGAAAACACAATCATTTCCTTTAATGATATTTTAATTTTTTTCTTCTATTTCAATAGATGATTTCATTTTGTCGAGGGAAGCACATCCTTCCATACACGTCCCCAGAATAACACAGGTATCATTTTTTAATGATACTTGTCCAAAAATAGTATTTAATGAACTTTGCTGGGAACCTTTTTGCCTCATTAATGAATCAGCCATTTGATCGAATGATTCATTCTATCAGCAGATATACATTGAACTCCTCCCATGTGTCTGTCAATGTGCTCAGTGCTGAGGTGAGCAAGATAGGCACAGCCGACCCGCTCCTGGAGAGGTAGGATGGGAGATGGCCTCCTCACCTGTGTAGAAAATGCAGCACATGTGCCTCCTGGAGAAACTGAAATGATAGCAAGGCAGCTGGGCGAGCTCTCAGCTCAGCTCTGTTTTGTCAGCCCCTGTGTCACTCCCGCTCCCTTCTCTTGTTTCCTGTTATCCCTCCGTCTGTCTCAGAGGGATTTTCTGGGCTGCCTCTTCTTTCCAATGGCTAGGTTCCCCTGGCGCTGTCTCTTGTCACACAGCCAGTTCTTGAAGGTTGTGGAAAGAATGTCACCTTGTTTTTTTCCTTCTAAACCCTCCTTACATATTTAGAAATTGAAGGTGATTTATGGCAATGATTCATGCCCTGCACCCCTGGGCTCGAATGGCCGGATCCCAGGAGCAGGCAACTGGCCGAAATCCCTCAAATTCAGACATCTAGTCGCCTTCTACATTGGCGAATTACACATTCAAGCAATGTTCTGTTCTCGCGTTTTACTTGGTGTGTGAGCAGGTGGGCGAAAGTCTGGTAGGTGTCATGGGCTAGAAAATGCCGTGAAGAATTCTTAACAGCTCCTGCCTGAACCTTGCACGGTGAAGCTGATTTGCATTGGAGCCTGTAGTGAGTTCTGTGGCTGTGAGCTGTATGGACTACGTGCTTATTTAATCGCTCTTTTTACACATTGTGCTGCTCTGCGTTTTTGAATTCAGTCTGCCCTGCAGAGCAGCCTTGACTATTTGTAAACCAGTTGGTATTAAGCCTGCTCTGGTTTCCCTTTAAATGTGTTGATGAAATTAATTTTGAAAAACTGCAGAGATAAACATAGAGGAGGATTTGTAGTGAGAGGCTAGGACTTGCTTCACTATCCAGGCTGCTGTTAATGCAAACGAGCTTCTTGTAATCACATTCGTGAGTTGGTCTCTCGCATCAGGATATTGTTAAGTACAGATGCTGCAAAAGGGGAGGATTTTTCTATGTTCACCAAAGAAGAAATGGACTTTAAGACCATATTAAGAATAAAATGCTGGTGTGTCTCAGTGGATTGGCGCTGGCCTGCAAACCCAAATGTCTCTGGTTCAATTCCCAGCCAGGGCACATAACCAGGTGGCAAGCCAGGTCTCCAGCCAGGTCTGTAGCTGGAGGCAGGTGAAAGGCAACCACACATTGATGCTTCTCTCCCATTCTTCCTCCCTCCCTGCCCTTCTCTCTGAAAATAATGAAGAAAATCTTAAAAAAAAAAAAAAAAAAAAGAATAAAATAGCCTAGAACTGAGGTGGGAAAAAGGAAGATATTCACTAGGTTAGGGAGAACACATACTCATAGTAGTATAATTAGTTTACTAGTCATTCATATTATTTCAGATTGATTATGATAAGAGATTTAACACAGAATCCTTCAGAGTTCCCTACTTACAGGAGGAAAAAAGGGTGACACATTTGTCAATTGTAGTGTTGCTCTAAATATTAGTTTGGTTTTTTTTATAAGGATATCTTTTTCTAGGAGGAGACACTTGAGACCAAGAACACAAATAAAATATATATATGAAATGTTGCATTGTGCTATCACACTCCTGGATGGTTGATATATCTGCTTCAAATTAAGGGTTTGATGTCATAGAAACAGCTTGTTCATTTGGAAAGCTGCTGACACTCTGTGGGAAGGCAAAGGACCGGTATGTGCATGCTTGTGTGTGTGTGTGTGTGTGTGTGTGTGTGTGTGTATTTAACATTTCCTATCAACACTCAGCAAAAGGAATACCCATTCCTGCTAGAAAGTATGGAATTATAATGGGAGCTTAGACGACTCTCTCACTTTTGACATCAGAGTTTTAGAACAGTGTGTGTGAATCATCTGAAGAATAATGGTAGAATGAAGATTTGGGTTCCATGGGCCTCAGTGGGGGCTGAGATTCTGCACTTCTAATGGGCCGTCAGCTGATGCTGATGGTCCGGGGGCCACCCTTGGAAAACCACTGCTCTAAGGTGGTTCTCAATTTGGCCGAACATTAGAAATGCCTTTGTCTTTGGCTAATGTGAATTGCTTACTTACCTAATGTGTGGTCAAAGATTTCAAAGATAATCACAGCTTTAAATGCTATTTTTGCTTTTGCTGGTTTCTATGTCAACTTTAAATTTTATCTAGTACTCACATATCTTGGCAAATAAAAGAAGGTAAAAATTATATGCATGTTTAATACATTATTTTGATTTGGACGTCATTTGTAGACTCTCAAGTTATACTGGAGTTAGCGGACCTGGAAGGAAAACAGTTTGCAGTCTCCTACCCTTAAATAGAACCAAGAAGCCTTCCTTATAGATCAATCTGGTAAGAGCTGTGACTCTTTGGCAAATAGAGAATACCCACTGTAATGCATTAATAGTGTCCTTTAATAAGTGTCCACCCAGAACTTCAGAATGTGACCTTATTTGGAAATGGGGTCTTTGCAGATGTAACTAGTAAAGATGAGGTCTTTGGATTAGGGTTGGCCTTAAATCCAATGACTGGTGTCATAAGAGGGGGAGTTCAACACACACACACACACACACACACACACACGAACACACACACGAACACCATGTGATGACTGAGGCAGAGGCTGGAGTGATGTAGCTACAATCCAAGAATTCCAGGATTGCTGAGAGCCCCTTGGAAAAGGCAGGGAAGACTTGTTCTCTAGAGCCTTTATAGGGATTATGACCCTGCTGACACCTTGATTTCAGGCTCCTGCTTTCAGCACTATGAGAGAATGCATTTCTGTTTTTTTTTTTTTTTTTAAGATTTTATTCCCTTATTTTTAGAGGGGAAGGAAGAGAAGCAGAGAGGGAGAGAGACATCCATGTATGGTTGCTTTTCATCTGCCTCCAGCCACAGACCTGACTGGAGACCTGGCTTGCAACCTGGTTATGTGCTCTGGCTGGGGAATAGAACCTGTGACCTTTGGGTTTGCAGGCCGGCACCTTATACACTGTGCTGCCAGCCAGGGCCATTTCTGTTGTTTTAAGCCACTAACTTTGTAGTGATTTGTTACAATAGCTCTAAGAAACAAATATACTTACCATAACATAGTGAGCTATACTGAAACTTGGTTTCATCAAGTTAGATAAAATATGTTCTTCTTTACTTGAGATGGACAAGCACTTCATTTCCTAAGGGAAGTGTGTGATTTTCATTCTGTTAATCCATAAATTTAAATTCCTCAATAAATGCAGAGATCATCTATTGTCCTGTGAATAGCTGGAGGTTAAGCACATGGTTCCAATCACAGCTATGAGATGTAATGATAAAGTAGTACACCTTTGGTTTATGCTTGAGGAGCTCTTTAGCAGTTGTGTTGCTAGTTGCTGTGTGATTCACTATAACTCCTTAGCTGCTATGGAGTCAGGGTCATGTGTTTGACTTCTTGGTGAAACAGTTCTTTTTGTTACAGTTCTTGGCTGAAGACCAGTCACTTAACCTGCCTAGTGTCTTTGAAAATGTTGATCAGAGCTGGAATTGAGTGAAGATGTCTGGAGCAAGTTTAACACTCTTAACACACAAAACATTTCAAGGGCACAGCCTACTAAAAGTCGGTCATCAGTAGGCATCAACTTCTCATGCAAAGGACCATCTAATGAGGATAATGATGTGGATGATACTAAATTAATAGCTATAGGTGGGTCAGCACTTTCACTCTCCATCACCATTGGGTTCATAGTTTGGAAAATTGAATTGTGCAGGTTTGATCTCCATCTGTACTAGATTTGTAAGCACAATTGAGATGGCTTTGAAATTTATTAATTATTAACACAGCTTCTTTGACTTGAGGATGAAATTAATTATGTGGAT
This sequence comes from Noctilio leporinus, assembly GCA_004026585.1. Classification (NCBI taxonomy): domain Eukaryota; kingdom Metazoa; phylum Chordata; class Mammalia; order Chiroptera; family Noctilionidae; genus Noctilio; species Noctilio leporinus. The sequence continues at coordinate 43,031 of PVIW01009691.1, read as the reverse complement.
TAAACATTTTTAATACATTTATCAAGCCCTGGCTGGTGGCACAGTGGATAAGGCAATGGCCTGCAAACCCAAAGGTCGCTGGTTCAATTCCCACACAGGGCACATAACCAGGTTGCAAGCCAGGTCTCCAGTCAGGTCCATAGCTGGAGGCAGGTGAGAAGCAACCATACATGGATGTTTCTCTCCCCCTTTCTCCCTCTCCTTTCCCCTCTCTCTGAAAAATAATAAATTCTTAAAAATTTTTAATGCATTTATCTCTATCTATATCTATATGTATTTTGAGAGACATTGATTCATTGTTCTGTTTATTTACGCATTCATTGGTTGCCTTTTGTATGTGCCCTGACCAGGGATCAAGACTGCAGCCTTGTCATATCAGGACGATGCTCTAACCAATGGAGCTGCCCAGCCAGGCAGCTGTAGATTTTTATAGTTGCCTCAAATATAGCTTTGGGAGTTCCAGGGAGTCATTGAAAATAATGCCCATTAATTTTTCCAAAGTCTTAGACTCGTATCCCAAATCTGACAAATTTGCTCTGGGTTTTATAATTTCTAGCAAGGTTTGACCAATGTAACCTATAGGGTGTTTGTGTCAGTACGAATTTGCTCTTATGATTTGCATTCTAATAGGGGTTATGAAAAAAGATCTCGGGCATTATGTTATTTCCTCTATGGCAAGATGCTGTCCTCTCAAGAAAATAGTTTGGTGAAAATGCTTTGCTGTATGCAGTGGTACAGTGGGCCCACTCTATATAGTAAACGTTAATTGTTAAAATGTCTTGGTAGAGGTGGGGGGAAGGATAGAAGCACATTTCTGAGTGCCCATTAAGAGCTAGGTGGTGGCTATCAGTTCCTGCATCCCAGGAGACTTCTGATAGAGCAGTTATGGTATCAGCCATACCCTGTTCCCCTTTCAGGGTCAGTTCAAACTCTGCTTCCTCTGAAACCAGCCTGCTATCTGTCTGAGCTGCCTACTTGCATCTATCACATAGCCCCTGGCGGACACTGTCAGGCCCTCTATCCTACAGTCCCCTTAGCACACACTACTGATTCCTGTAATCACAAAAATTGGCTTCTCACTAGGAACACTTGCTTTCCCGCCCATGGGGGTTTCTGGTGAGGAGGTGCTCAGTCCTTGTGCAGGGCAGGTGAATGCCCCAGAAGCAGCCCGCGGTAGTTGATGGGTACATTCTTCAGCTTCCTCCCTTTGGTAGGATAATTCTGAGGACATGTTCTACAGGGTGTCACAGCGGAATTGAGTCTCATTTTTCCACAGTAGTGCTCCTGCTCAGTAATGCACCCTTCATTGGCCTTTTCCTCTTCCCTGGCTTGCTTCCTGTCAGCCCTAGCAAGGCTTCCTGGGACTGCCTCCAAAGTGAGCTGCTTGTGCCTGACTCTGCTTCTGGGCAATCCTGCGCAAACAGACCTTCAGATCACTTGTTTTAATGTGATTGTTTCCACAGCTTTGTTGCAAATTCCCATGGGGTGCGGTGGGGAATGTCCCTTCTCTCGATTTAACAATATTTAGGGAGTACTTAATGTGTATGAGACACTGCTAGATTTTACAGAGACTTAAAAATTGAATGACATAGTACTTGACCTCTAGGAAGTATAATATGGTAATGGATTTCAAAAGAGCAATCCCAACATTTTTTTAAAAGATGATTTTATTCATTATTTTTAGAGAGAAGGGCAGAGAGGAAGGAAGAAAGGGAGAGAAACATCAATGTGTGGTTGCTTTTCACCTGCCTCTAGCCAGGGACCTGGCTGGAGACCTGGCTTGCAACCTGGTTAAGTGCCCTGACTGGGAATCGAACCAGCAACCTTTGGGTTCACAGAGGCTGGTGCCAATCCCCTGAGCCGCCAGCCAGAGCATCCAGCGTTTCTTTAGTGTCTTTTTCTTGGTTTTTAGTTGGTGTGCTAACTGAAACAAAGTAAATGATGTTATGGTACACACTGACATTCAGAAATTACACATTATTGACTATTCTGTGTTAGCATTATTAGGTAATTCCCGAATAAAAAAAAATTTCATGATTCTACATTGCTAAGACATCAGATGTTATTTTATCTCATGTTCTTTTTCAATCTATATTCACAGTACTATAACAGATGGCAATCAGAATATAGATGCAATTTTGACTTATCGTTCTACTATGTACATTTCCATTTTTTTAGATAATCTTCATAGTTATTGTGAACAACTTAGAGTACTGTACTGAACCAGTGTATCATAAATTATAAAATAGTTTCACATTATATAACATTAAGATTATTTACAAATTTTTACTACTATATATAATACTTCAATGAAGATTTGGTGACAGCTTCTTTCCCCCTATTGAAATATTTCCTTTTTACAGATTCTCAGAAGTAGGATTACTAGCCCCAGAGAGGCTGAATATTTCTGTAGTTCTTCTTGTCTCTTGACATTCTGTTCTGTACAGTATCTAGAGCAGAGAAAGCTGTTTAAATTTACATGTTAGGGAGAGTGGGAAGATGAAAAAATACTACTTGTCCTTTAGAACTTTTTCCTATTAACCCAGTAGTATGGATTAATGTCAGAGGCCAGATCAGGATCACACTGGCGATCAAGAAGAGCCAGACCCTGCTCTGGGTCTGGGAGCAGAGGTCCCGTTGCAATTCCTGGGGAGAGGTGTGGCATGCCCCAAGTGGTGTGAGGCCAGCAGAAACGAATGCTGCCTGGAAGGTTTTGACTGGGACTGTCCTTGACTTCCTGGGCCTGGAAGACTTGGTCAGGTCAGCCAGGGGCCCTTAGCTACTGCGTGTTGCTGCTCAGATCTGGGCTGTGACCCTGACTCACTTGGCACTGTGCTGACTGATGGTTAGAAGGAGAAATTCCAGGTGTTCTTGTGTGCTGGGCTGCAGCCGAAGACTGTTGTCTGCTTCAGTAATTTGCTGCTACTCCCCAGCTCTGTGGTTTTAAATTAAACCATACACAGGACAAATCAACAGTTCGAGAGAGTCTCTGGATATCTATTTAAGTAAGTCATCAATTAGTTACTTCATTGATTATGAGGTAAACACCTATAAGCATGTGCCAGTCTTGTTTCAGGTGCTAGGAATATAAAGATTAGTAAGACTTGGTGCCAGCCCTTGGGACAGTAGTCTGTGACACAGTACTACACTATGTGTAACAGAAGTCAAGATTCCAAATTCATTTTGCAGTTTATAATCCTGTAATTTTCAATAAAGATTTAAGGATCTTAACCCAGGCCATGGCCTGACTAATCCTGTATGAACTCACTTCTATGTGGAATCTAAAAACGTCAAACTCATAGAAACAATAGATGGATAGTTATGAGGGTACCAGCAGGGTGGGGAAAATGGGGGGATATTGGTCAAAGATTTCCCAAAAAATTTAAATATTTATTTATTTTTAGAGAGAGGAGAATGGAGGGAAAAGGAGGGAGAGAGAGAGAACTTGCTCACCCCAATGAGAGGACATGGCCCGCAACCCAGGCATGTGCCCTTACTGGGAATCAAACTGGTGAGCTTTCTGTTTGCAGGCTGGTGCTCAAGCCACACCTGCCAGGGCAGAGTTCAGATTTTTAGTTAGAAGTTGGATAAGTTCTGTGAATCTAATGTATAGCGTGGTGACTAGTTAACAATACTGTATTATATACTTTAAAATTGCTACATGAGTTATCTTAGATATTCTAACTATAACGGACAATAAAATGGTAATTGTGACCCTGGCTGGTGGCACAGTAGATAAGGCTCCGGCCTTCAAACCCAAGGTCACTGGTTCAATTCCCCAGCCAGGGCAACATAACCAGGTTGCAAGCCAAGTCTCCAGCCAGCTCTGTGGCTGGAGGCAGGTGAAAGGCAAACATACACTGATGTTTCTCTCTCTTCCTTTCTCTTTCTCCAGAAATAATAAAAAAAAAATATTTAAAAAAATGGTAATTGTGTTAGGTGAAAAAAATACGAGGCCTATCCTGAAAGTATCTGTCATGCAAACTGTTTTAATTATATTGACATTGGCTCATTGCTTTCTGGCTCAATACTTTCAGGCCAGACCTTGTATGCTAACTAACTTTATTGTGGTAAACGTTTCACAATATATACATGTCAGCCATCACATTGTATACTTTAAACTTAAACAATGTTATGTGTCAATTTTGTTTCAAAAAAGCTGGGGGAAATTATTTTAAAAGAGTACTTCTGATTTTTAATTTTAAGGTTGATTTACTTTATATCTTTGTGTTTCAAGGTTGAAGCCATTGCTTATTTATGTCACTGATTTTACATTCTTTAAAGAAATTTTTTAAAAGTTTGTTTTGTGGGGACAATTTCCAACCTGGAAATACCTTACATATTCTTTTTACTGATCATGGCAAGAAAAGATGAGGAGATTTGTTGATGTTTTTACCAGAGGGAACATCTTTTTATAGTAGGCAGGAAATGAGAACTATTAGGCACACATTGAACTTGGCTAGAATGTTATGGGAATATTTTAGGTAGGATGAATTAATGGAGAGCTAGGATGGAGGGAGTAATTGAGGACAGCAGCATTTTAATCCCTGAACTTTGGGACCAAGTGTGTTGGCTTCTTTTTCCCTTCCATATCCTCCCACCTTTCTGCTGGTCTTGGACCAATTCTGCTTTAACTTCAATCTGAGCATCTGTATCTAGTATAGGGAGGAAAAAAGAATTTCACCTATCTTCTTAGGATTATCGGTAAATGTAGTCTGCTAATTCAATTGACAAAGTACAGATAAACAGGACAAGTAAACAGTTTATTTATGCATGCAAAGTGCATATATGTGGGAGAATAACTTGTAGGGATGATTATAATTTGGGGTTTATATGCCATCCTAACAAAGGGCAACACATTGGGGAGAAATGACTAGATCACGGACAGGGGGATTTGGCTCCTGAGTGTGGTAAATTGTGTCAAGGCAACTAGGAAATGTATAGTAGGTAAGGGTTGTTTAGTAAGGTTTGTTAAACATGGGGAAGTCATTCTCCTCTTCCTGGTACAGAAAATGGAGACTTGTGTGACCTTGACGTAGGGATATTGGCACCTTGCTTTTCTGCAGAAAGGAGGAAGGCAGAGAGTTCCTCCCCTGTCTGCCTTTTCTTGTCTTCAGCCCGAAATAATCCTCATGCCACCATGGTACCGTTTGGGATGGCACATTCTGATCCCCTTCACCAGTATTCCTCTAATGTTTTCTTTCTTTTGCAGAAGTTTTAGTATGCACGAGGAAGGGATTAGATGACATTGAAATTGAAGGGGAAGTAAATGTGGAAAAGTGTCTAGAGAATCATCTCGTATACACCAATTCGAAAGTAACAGCTCCCTCCAGTCTCCTCTGATGTGAATAGTCAATAAAAAATGTCTAGTTATGCATAGTTTTATGTACCTTTCAGATAATTTTCAACCTCAAAATTTAAAAATGTAGCTCTGGTCCTTTGTTGTTGTTGTTGTTTGGCATCTTACGAGCACTGTAGTTCTGAAGCTTAATCATAGCATCTGGTGTAGGTCCTGTGTCCTTGTCTCAAGTGTTTATCCAGATAGTTGGAGGGAAAGAGAAACTGAGTCACAAGAGTGCTCAATCAGTTGTTTGGACTTGGCAGATAAATTGGTGGCAAGTAGATTAAGCCTTTTGGACAAAATTATCCTGGAAACAATTGACGTAAGCCACTTAAACATGAACGTTCCCTATTTATTAAATTAAAAGAATATCTGAATGGCAACATGATTTTTAAAAATATGATCATTTGAAGTGTAATATGTTAAATTTAGGATATTAGCTGTTTTGTTTGTTTGCTTGCGTTTTTTTTTTGCATCATCAATGACAAATCACAGCACAAAGAAATAGCATGCTCTGCTATTTATTCTGGGATGATGTGCATTTGTGGCCAAGAGCAGAAGACTCAGGATTCAGATTTTCTGGGTTCAGAAACCCACTCTGTAAATAATCTTTTAACAGAACAAAGTTAGGGGTTTAATGTAGTGGGTCATTGCCATAAACAGCTTTATAGACTCCTAGGGATTTGATCACTGACTAGGTCTCTTACTGAATTCAAACAAAACAGGATTTTAGGATGTTTTATTTGGGCCCTTCACCCTGTGGGCCCTTAAGACTTTTGGCTGTTTATTGGGCCCAGCTACAACCATTGCCTGATTCACTTTAATTACACATATTGTATTTAATATAATAATGAGAGAATGCTCAGTTGTAGATGAGTAAGGCATTTGCCCTCACAGAACTGCTTGGAACATGTTCTCAAACAGAAGATTGTTATTACCGAATGAAGATGTGGAGTAAGCATGCTAGAAAGGCAGAAACTACAGTTAGCGTAGTTTCCTAAAGGTATGGCCGGGTAGAGTGATCAGCTGGAAGAGACTGTAGAGATCTGAAACCAGTGGGTCCCAGCCCTAGCTGTACGTTAGAATCACTGAGGAGTGTTATGAATGGTTCTTGCCTAGGACAACAAAAGCAAAAGTAAGCAAGAGTATATTGAACCAAAGTCTTTTGCACAGTGAAGGAAACTGTCAACAAACCAGGAGAAGATAGTTACAAGTGACAAACCCAATAAGGGGTTAATATCTAGAATATATCAAGTATTCATGCAATTCAACATAAAAAAACAAACAGGCCCTGGCTGGTGGCACAGTGGATAAGGTGTCAACCTGCGAACCTAAAGGTCACTGGTTCAATTCCCCAGCCAGGGCATATAACCAGGTTGCAAGCCAGGTCTCCAGCCAGGTTCCCATGTGGAGGCAGGTGAAAGGCAACCATACGTCAATGTCTCTCTCTCTTCTTGCCCTCTGTCTAAAAATAATAAGTAAAATCTTTAAAAACAAACAAACAATCAGATTTAAAAAATGGGCAGAGATCTGATTAGACATTTCTCCAAAGAGAATGTACAGATGGCCAATGGAAATATGAAAAGATGAGTAACATCACTAATCATCAGAGAAATACATATGAAAATCATAATGAAATATTACCTTACACTTGTCAGAATGTCTATTATCAAAAATTCAACAAATAATGTATTAGCAAGGATGTGGAGAAATGGGAACCCTCATGCACTGTTGGTGGAAATGTTAATTCATGCAGCCACTAAGGAAAACAGTATGAAGGGTCCTCAAAAAATGAAAACTAGAACTGCCATATGACCCAGCAATTCCACTTATGGGCATTTATCTGAAGAAAACAGAAACTATTCAAAAAGGCATATGCACCCCTGTGTTTATTTCAATAGTATAAAACTGTTTTCTCTCTACAATTAAACTATTTCAAACATATAGAAAAGGGCAGAGGAAAATATAAATCACTGTGAGCCTGCTCTAGCTTTTTCACATCTGAATAATATAATAAATATATAACAATGCAACATAATTTAATATATAAAAAACTTATGAAAAAAATTTAAAACATACTAGAGTAAAATACAATCATGTGCAGTGTAATGACATTTTGGTCAACAACAGACCGCACATGTGACAATGGACAGTGATCCCATAAGATTATAATGTAGTTGAAAAGGTCCTGTTGCCTAGTGGTGATAACCATTGTAAAGCCATAGCCCACAGGTTGCAGAAATCAACAGTATGAGATGGTAGATACTATTAACCCTGTCTGTGGATGAGGATGACATGGAAGAGCTCTTAGATGTGGTTCCTGAGAAGACGACTAACAAAGAGTTGTTGGAATAGGACAGGAACACATAGTTGAAGAAGAGGCAAGAGATGAAGAAACTGCAAAAGAAAAAGAAGAAAGCTCAAGAAAATTTGCAGTGAAGACTTTAGAAGAAGGTTTTGCAGACTTCAACAAGCTCCTTAAAATGTTTGAAAATACAGACCCTATCACTACAAGTTTTCAACAGAGAGGAACACTCATGGTGCATTATCTGCTTATCAGCAAATGTATGATGGGAAAAAACAGAAACAAATCAAGCAAACTGCCACAGACACATTTCTGTCAAGAGGGACACCTCCTCAAAAAGAGCTCCAGACAGGTCCTTGAGGACCTATTCCAAAATAAGACATTGTCATCATAGGACATGATGGCTCTCTGCCTGTTATTGCATCTGACAACTGGCCAGGCTCTGGAGGTGGAAGACTGTGGTATTGATGATCCTGACCCTGTGTAGGCCTAGGTGTGTATGTGTGTGTGTGTGTGTGTGTGTGTGTGTGTGTGTGAGCTTTTTTATTTTTAAAAAATGACAGCTCTGCAAGGGTGGGGGTTAGGGGGTGGAGGGATTGAGCAAAAAGAAAAAGGAGTCATGGGCATGGACAACAGTGTGGTGATTGCTGGGGGAAGGGAATATAATGGAGATAAATGGTAATGGAAAAAATCAATGATAAAAATGATAAAAATTTCCAAATATTTTCTTTCTCTCATCTCCTTCTGGAAGTGCCATAGTGCATTGGTTGGTCTGCTTGATGGTGTCCCACAGATCACTTACACTTTTACTTTTCTTCAAAGTTTTTTCCTTTCTTTTTCTCAGATGCAATTATTTCAGTTTCCCTGTCTTGAAGTTTTCTGACTTTTTCTTCCTCTTCAAATTTGCTGTTGAACCCTTTTGGTGACTTTTAAATTTCATTTATCATTTTTTCAAGCTCTGGAATTTCAGTTTGGTTTCTTTTTCACAGTCTATCTCTTTATTGATGTTCTCACTTTGTTAATACATAGTTTTCCTGGTTTCTTTATTTTTTATGTTTTCCTTTAGTTCTCTGAGCATATCTAAGACAGTTGTTTAAAGTCTTTCTCTAGGAAGTCTGATGCCTGTGTTTCTTCAGGGATGATTTCTGGAGATTTATTTTATTCCTTTGAATGGGCCATACTTTGCTGTTTCTTTGTAAGCCTTGTGATTGTGTGTGTGAGCAAAACTACATATATAATGTTGGAACTCTGAAATCATATTCTCCTCTTTCTTCAGGGGTTGCTGTTTTTTTAATTGTTGAAGGTTGTAGTAATTAATTTGTTTTGTGACTTTTCTAAATTATTCTTTCAAAGACTCTTTCCTTGGTGTGTATGTTCTCTGAAATCTCTGTTTCTCAGCTTGAATTCAGCTAGTATGTTGACAGATATTTCTTGAGTGCCAGAAGCTGAAAACACATAAGCAAGCAAAAATGAAATGAAACCAAGATACAACAACACAAGTAAAACCATCTTACCCAGCCTTTATACACTGGCTTTGTTCTGGGGTTCTATACTTGACCTGGCTTGCACCAAACCTGGGGATCAGTCCAAGGTGGCAGCTTAGAGTTTTCTCAGTTCTTTTCTAAGCATGTGTTCTTCCGTTGGCATGTGAACAGCTTTCTGAATTCCTCCATATACACTGATGCTATTGAATGTTCTAATTTCCCAATGAAATGCCCCCCACATTTTGCTTTTTGGTCCTAGGCAGTCTACTGTATGTTTCAGCATTAAACTTGCCCCAGGTAGCAATGAGTTGCTAGTGGGACTTGAAGTGTTTTTGAAAAATGCCTCCTACTTTTTTGGCTTAAGTCCTTGAGTTAGATGGAAGGGAGATAAATACCTTGTATCAGTACTTCAGATAATCCCCAGATAGGTTAGAACACACGTACACAATAATTTGCAAATCAGGTATAATTTGTTCTCTCTGGGACCTGGGACCACAGTCCTATACTGAACATGGGCTAAGGCTCTTCCCATATGCCTGAGAGGGACTGGGGCAAATACAAATGCCACAGAGATTTTCTACTGTTTTGAAGTTACCTTTTTCTTGAATTTAGTGACCTCTTAATTGCTATAAACTTTTGACTTTTCCAAAGTTCTGAGAGAGTTGGTTTGCATAATTTGTACTTGTTTTTGTGATGTTTCTGTGGGGCAATTAGAGCTTGGAGCTGCCTACTATGCCATTTTCCTCTTTACTGTATTGTGAAGCTCCTTTTAAGGCCAGCACCTACTCGTTCCTCCTGTAGAAAGGCTAGTCTTATACAGGCCGGGGGCTCCGCCTCCTTGACCATAGTTGTTGGGACCATGGGCTATACACCTGATCCATAGCTTGGCTTGAAAATCTTTTGTTATTGAACCAGTTAACCTCTCTTGGGAACTGAGGCTGAAAGTTTGTACAACTAGCATCCAGGGGCCTCATGGCAGGGCAGATTTTGAGGAACCAGTTATTTAGAGAGCTACAGACAAACCATAAACAAGAGATCGTGTGGCCTATGGTAGAGGAGGTAACCGCCAACCCCCAGATTTTCCTTGGCTCCCAACATCTTTTTAGTTCCCATGCCTGTGTATCCTTACAACACACTCCAGTTATTATACTCTGTATACTCCTGTATAGTGTCCTGTTTCTCACAACCTACAGAGCTCAGATGTTTAGGAAATGTGTGTGAGACACCTCCTTAACATGGCTTATATTTCTTTTACATTAATAATCTAAGAAACATTAATAATAACAAGGAAGACAACAGAGCAGATGTCTCCAGTGAAACCGACTCATGTGAAAAATGGTTCAAAACATTAGATATAAATGGATTCATTCATCCTTAAAAAAAAAAATAAAACAGCTTCCCTCTTTGGTTTTTGTTTGGCCAAGTTTAAAGCCCAGGAGAAATTTGAACATGTGTTCGGTCTGTATAAACTCCTCTTTTCAGTTCATTAGAATAGCACAGTGGAAAGACTGTATGGAAAGATGGTAGATAACCTCTCAGGTGGACTTTCTCCAATTGATTTCCTCAAAGGAGGCGTGTAGAAGTGTATACGAAGGGAGACAGCTGCCTTCTAATAGGGTAGCAGAGGCAGAAGGCAAAACAGGCAGTCAGACAATTGTGTTTGTTTTATAAGCAGAAGAGAGAATTTTTCTCAGAACAGCTCTATAAAACTGAGGGTAATTACGCTTTCTACAAAGCCTCTGCTATTGCTATTACAAGAAGCTTCTAAAATGGTCGGGACACCAGACCAGTCTGCCTGCTTACATACTGAGTCTTTAAAAAAAAGGAGGGGGAGAGGGATCACTTGGGGAGATTTGAATGTTGTTTCTAGCAGAAATGCTACTAATTGAAAAGTGAGGTGGCAGGTAGCAAGCATGTTCTCATTGGGATAAATGCCCTTTGAGTCCATTGACACCTCAGGCTCCATGTTTGAATTAAACTGAAAGGACATTAGGGGCATTTTTCCTCTTGTCTTATTACCAGAAACACAACTTTATGTAAATTACATGAAATAGTATCTCTTAATCATTTTTTCCCAATCCATTTCCCTTTTTAACAAGCATAAAAATCTCACACCCTTCATACTGTTATTTGAAATTTCTAAAATAAAGTTTCTAAATAGATTAAAATGTTATTTAAACTAAATCATTATAATGAGACAAAGAACTACATTATTATAAGCTAAGGACTGATCCTTTTAAAATCACTTAGCAGAATAACAAAGTAGTCAAGTTTCAAGTTTTACTTGAAAATCAATTTATCAGGTTACCAATTTACGTAAATTTCTTGAATATTTTAAACATATTTGTTGCCTTTTTATTTATCTCTTGTGCCTCTGTAGAAATGGAGATAGATAGAAATAGATATATTGCATCTTTCTGTCTCTCTCTCTACACACACACACACACACACACACACATACACAGTTTATCCAGAAAATGTCCAGCCATTGTTAATATAACAAGAATAGTTTGTGTGACATTATGTGACCTGGCAGCCAAGGAGAGTGCACTGGAATGTGCATGCGTGAACCATGATGCCTTCACTGTACTGGTCAGTGGGGGCAGTAGGTGCTGTGTGTGTGCTGTGTGGCCATTGCATTCAAAATGAGCAAGTAGAGCAATGACTCTGCATCAAAATTTGCATGAAACTTGAACATTGCTCCGGAGAAACTATTCAGATAATTCAGAAAGCTGCAGTTACGAACAACTGGTGACTGGCAGCTTCAGCATGACAATGAGCCTGTTCTTCAGGTCTCATGCAGAGTTTTTTGTGAAACATCAAATCACCCAGGTGACTTAGCTCCCCTATAGCCCAGATTTGGTGCCCTGTGACTTCTGGCTTTTCCCAAAACTAAAATTACCTTTGAAAGGGAAGAGATTTCAGACTGTCAGTGAGATTCAGGAAAATATGACAGGACAGCTGATGACAATCGGGAGAACTGTGTGAGGTCCCAAGGTGCCTGCTTTGACAGGGACTGAGGTGTTATTGTCCTGTGTACAGTATTTTCTGTATCTTGTATCTTCAATAAATGTCTCTAATTTTCATATTACATGGCAGGATACCTTCTGGACAGACCTTATACATCCCTCTCTCTCTATCTCTCTATCTCTCTTGAGAAGAGAATAAAATACTTGTTGTTAATACACTTGTCAGACAAGACTTTCACACCTGTCATTACAGTCATGATTGTACATTGAGTCATAGGGATGATGACGTTAAGTACCAGAAAAAGTTATAAACAAGTACTGTTGAGAGGGAACAGGGACTGCAACTTGTCTATGCCACAAAATGCTTCCCAGCGGTGAGTTAGAGTTATCCTGGGTCTTGAAAAAAATGAGTAGAAATTAGATGGTGTGAAGAGAATGAGATACAGTTTTTAAGTTTTGTAGGATCCTTGATCCATTTTTTTTTTTTTAAGAGAATACCCTGACCCTGAAGGCCCTATGCTGAACAGCTCCTTATTTCGCTGTTAAGCTTCCAAAACTCTTATTGAGATCTTTGTGAAACTCTTTCTTCAATGTCAGTTAGTAGTGTTGGGAACCCACAAGAGGACATATAATTATTTTGGGTAGGCCAAGACACAGGCAGCAACATAGTTAAAAGAATATGAAGAGACTGGTTGCAGAGTTGATGCATGGTAAGCATTGCTCCAAAGAAAAGACAATTCTTTAGGAAAAACGGTAACTAGCCTGTGGCTTAATGTCATGGTAGTCTGGGTTGACTCTGGATCACCATATTGAATTCTTATCTAGCTGTATTGCATGGGAAACCAATGTAATATGCCTTCTCAAATGGCTTGTAGTGTCTTTGTCTCACCAAGCCATTAGGGCCTAAAGAGGATGGATAGACATTTTTAAAAACCCTTAACTTTTCATATATAATCATTGTCTACTATGCCAAGAGAAACCAACAAGCTGTCTCAATTTAGAGGGAAAGCTTGGTGAGAAACAGTTTCAAGGACTCTTTCAGACTGAGCTTTTATTAAGAGGTAAAGTAGAACAAGAAAAGAAGAAACTGTTACCGAGGCAAAGTCCTGGCATGCATCACACGCTTCTTTTTACTGTGCCTGTCAGCACTTTTGCTCTCTCCCCACCCTGCCCTGTTTTTATTTTCTTCCCCTGCTCTGAATTCAGAGCCAAGTCTGGAGGTGTTTTGAAAGCTCACCATGTGCCCTGAAGCTCTTTTTCTCTGGAAATGGTACTGTACTGGCCACTTAATATTGTTTCCCTCCATTATGTTGTCTTTCAAGCTGAGTCAAGTGTCCTACAAGTCTGTTTGGGCTCCATTTCAGCCTTCATTACTCTATGAGTATATTGTTTAGCCTCTTTTCATTTTAAGTGATTCTAACCTTGAGGGAACAAAAACCCGTCTATAGGTTTCCTTTGTGATGTCCATTGCCCTCAGCCGGGCCTTGGCATCATGGCTCACTCCTTTGCTAGCCCCTTTGTCCCAACTCCGGCCTGGGACTCCAGTTTTACCTTTGTCTGTGCTAGTCCTCTGAGTCATCTTTACTCTGGTGCCCAGGATGGCAGAAAAGCCTTTATCTGGAATATTGCTGCCACTTGGCATAGGGAAAAAAATGTAGTGAAACCAAGCTCTTAGCTCAGAAGTGGAATGTGTCAATTATGCTCCTATTTCGTTGGCCACAAGAAACCCTATGTTATTAGTTAATGGGACAAGGAAGTATAATACACTCCCTGAGTGGAGCAGCTGGTATTTTGAATATTAAGAACATCAACCCAACAGTTCCAAACACTTTAACTATGCCACTATTGTATTTGTTATATAGTATTATTGGTTATATATCTTGTCCCTGTGAACTATGAATTCATTAAGAACAAGGAATGAATCAATGTTTATTTCTATATTTTACACTGTACCACTAAGGCATGTAAGAACTGCTTAATAATTGGTTGTTGACTAGCTGGATAAGTACATGAATAAATAATTTTTGACCTGAATTCAGTTGGGACACTTGCAGAAAATAAATAAATAAATAAATAAGTAAAGTACTTTATTTAAAATTGCTCAGTGTCTTGGGAAAATGTATTATTATTATTTTTTGAAAATGTATTTTTGGTGAAAAATTCTTTCAGTGTCTTTTGGACCTTATGCCTCTGAATTATTTTCACAAAATATGAAATCTCTGGAAGCCAGCTGGCATCATCATTAGTCACTGGAAACCATCCATTTGACACCAGCAAACACGGGCACCACACGCCTTTCTCACAAGGGCTCTCAGTCAGTGAAACACTGAGAGGTGAGAATGCATCACTGTCCTTTCTGTTTGGAGATGACACAGGCAATGCACGACCCTTCTTCTGTTTGGCTGTGCATGAGCATTCTTGTATACATGAACCTTGTCCAGAGGACAGGGCTAGCTTCGCACAAGTGACCGAGTAAATGATGTTCTTCAAGTGGCTCTAAGAAGCTGTTACTGCTCCCAAATAATCTTTCCTATAATGTATCAGGGCCCCAGATTTCCCCCAAGGAACCACTCCCAAGTTTGACTCAGTGTTTTGTAGTTCAGTTCCACCCTGCTTTCTGCTCCTTTCTCTGTGCCCTTATCTTAGAAACGTGGTAGTTTGACTCTTTCTCTCCATTCTCCAGTATAGGCACCTTACATTTGCGTGACTGAATTTGGGTTGAGAAATATAATTTATGAAATAAAACTCTGTGAAGCGTACACTGGGTTTTAGGCACTGCTAAATTTACAGTCTAGAGGGAATGACAGAGAAGTAAACCAAAAATTAAAGTATGGTATGATAAATGCTATGATAGAGGCCTTCCCAGATGCACAGACATGAGCCATCCGTGCCCAGATTTCAGTTAAATTCAATGCAGAGAAAGGAGGGGGAGGGAAGGGGAGGGGGAGAGAGAGAGCGAGAGAGGAGAAGAGAGGGAGAAGAGGAGAGGGGAGGGGAGGGGAGGGGAGGGGAGGGGAGAAGAGAGGAGAGACGAGAGAGATAAAAGAGAGAGAGAAAAGAACTATGACCTGAGAAGAGAACAAGAGCTCTATCTGTCAAGGCTTTAGCTCCAAGTACTAGGACTTGACATTGAAGCCTGGAGTTACACAGCCAGAGGACTTGTCAGCTGCAGGATCCCACTGCCGCTTGTACCACAGACCTCACCAAACATGAGCCACTTTTCCCCAGGATGGATATAGCAAGGCTCCTGTATTCTGTTACTACTTTCTGTACCAGACAGGGTTCTGACAGGAAATAGATGGCGTGCTCAAAAGGTTCATCATTCAAAGAGGGGTCTATTCTCAAAGGAATGAGAAGGGATTATGAAGCACACGGGGTGTGCATACTGGGAAATAGGCTGTGTTCTAAGTAATAGGAAAAAAAGTTCAGCCATAAAGAATGACAGCCCTCTCAGTGGTCAAGGGTAGGGACTGGGAAAAATCAATGTTCAGGATAGGGGCATGTGAAGAGCACACTTTGAAAGGCAGCTGAAACTGTGTGACCACAGAGCAAGGAAGGAGACCTGGCAGGTGTGACTGTTGGATGGAGCATCGTCTGGTAAACTGAAAGGTCATGCATGGGCTTGATCGCTGGTCAGGGGTATATGGGAGGCAGCCAACTGATGTTTCTCTCACATTGCTATTTCTCCCTCTCTCTCTCTCCCCCTCCTTGCTCTCTCTAAAATGAATAAGCATGTCCTTGGGTGAGGGTAAAAAGAAAAGAGGATAAAAAGAACAGGGAAGACCAGAGTCAGAGAAGGGATCACCAATGTCAGTGGCCCAGGGGTGTTGACTAAGACAAGAGGTGTTTCTTTGGGGTGGTATGGGTGGAGACTACATCACCAAAAAGTGAGTGAGAGGTAATAAAGTGCTGAGAATGAATGAATGCATGTTACTCTTTAAAAGCTTTTTTTTTTTTTTTTTTTTTTTTTTTAAGAGGAGAAGGATCACTTCTTTGAGGATGGTCATTAATTTGAATGTGGATTTTTTTTTAAGAAGAAACTTGAATGTTGCTTATGTGTGTGGAAAGAGCTATGTACCTATCTACCTATTTATTTTTAAATGGGAGTATCCTAATTTTGCTATTTATGGTTCGTATTTTTGTACTTATTTTCATGTAAATATATTGACATTAATTTGTCCAACTTATCAAGGGGAAAATTGACAAATATAATTGTATATATTTACACAATGTGATGATTTCATATACATATGCCTTGTAGAATGATTACCAAGCTCAAGATAATTAATGCATCCATTGCTTCACATACTCCCCCCCCCCCTTTTTTTGTGGTGAGAATGATTAAGATCTACATTCAGCAACTTACAAGTGTGTAATACAGTATTGTTAACTATAGCCACCCTGCTGTGTATTAGCTCTTCAGAACTTACTCTTCTTATGACGGGGAGTTTGTACCCTTTGTCTTATATCTCCCCATTTCTCCCCTTGGCCACTGAAAACCACCATTCTATTCTCTGTTCCTCTGAAATCAACTTTAAAAATGATTCTAAGGATAAGTGATACCATACAGTATTTGCCTTTCTCTGCCAGACCTGTTGCGTTTAGCATAAGCCCTCCAGGCACATCCATGTTGTTGCAAAGGGCCAATTCCCTTTTTTTGTGTGGCTGAATAATGTTCCTTTGTGTCATCGCATGTCATATTGTCTTTATCCATTCATCTGTTAAAGGACATTTAGGTTGTTTGTCTCTTGGTTATTGGAATAATGCTGCAATGAATGCCAGAGTGCAGATATCTTTTCAAGGTACTGATTTCATTTCCTTTGGATACATACTCAGGAGTGGGATTGCTGAATCATATGTTAGTTCTATTTTAAGTTTTTTGAAGAACCTCTCTACTGTTTTCCATAATGACTGTACCTATTAACATTCCAACCAACAGTACATAAAGGTTCTCTTTTTATCACATCCTCACCAACATTTGTTATCTCTTGTCTTTTTGATAATAGCCATCCTAACAGGTGTGAGATGACATCTTATTGTGGTTTTGATTTACATTCCCCTGATGATTAGTGATGTTGAGCATCTTTTTTGGTACCTATTGACCATTTGTAGGTCTTCTTTGGAAAAATGTCTATTCAGGTCTTTAGCTCATTTGAAATGAGATTATTTGCTTTTTGTGCTCTTGAGTTCTATGAATTATGCATATGCTTGGGATATTAACTCCTTATCACATATATGGTTTGCAAATATTTTCTTCCATTTGATAAGTTGCCTTTTTAATTTATGGTTTGCTTTCTTTGCTGTGCAGATTTTTCATTTGGTGTACCCTACTTTTTTTTTTTTTTTTTTAATTTTATTGTTGTTGTATTACATCCATCCCCTTTTTGCTCCCTACCCTACTTTTTTATTTTAGTTTTTGTTGTCTGTGCTTTTTTAAAAAGATTTTATTTATTATTTCCAGAGAGAGGGGAAGGGAGAGAGGCAGAGAGGGAGAGAAACATCCATGTATGGTTGCCTTTCACCTGCCTCCAGCCACAGACCTGGCTGCAGTCCTGGTTTGCAACCTGGTTATGTGCCCTAGCTGGGAATTGAACTAGCATCCTTTGGCTTTGCAGGCCGGCACTTATCCACTGTGCCACCAGCCAGGTGTTGTCTGTGCTTTTGGTGTCTTATCACCAAGGAACCCTTGCCCAACCAGTGACAAGGAGCTTTCCCCCTGTTTTCCTTCTAGGATGATTTCAGATCTGACATTAAGTCTTTAATCCATTTTGGATTAATTTTTGTGAGTGGCATGAGATAAGGGTCCAATTTCATTCTTTTGCATGTAAATATTCAGTTTGCTTAACACCGTTTATTGAAGAGACTATCCCTTTCATATTGTTTGTTCTTGGTACACTAGTCAAAAATCAAGGCCCTGGCTGGTAGCACAGTGGATAAGGCGCCGGCCTGTGAACCCAAATATCGCAGGTTCGATTCCCCAGCCAGTGCACATAACCAGGTTGCAGGCCAGGTCTCCAGTCAGGTCTGTGGCTGGAGGCAGGTGAAACGCAACTATACATTGATGTCTCTCTCCCTCTCTGCCTCTCTCCCTTCCCCTCTTTCTAAAAATAATGAAATAAAATATTTTTAAAAAATCAGGTGACTATATATGTGTAGGTTTATTTCTGGGCTCTCTACTCTGTTCCACTGGCCTGTACACCTGTTTTTCTGTCAGTACCATAATTTTTTGATTACTGTAGCTTTACAGTATAGTTTCAAACCAGGTAGCATGCTTCTTTGCAAATGAATATGACCATCAGTACTGGGTAGATTATGGATTTCTTGATTGAGATTTTCATTGCTTCAGTATGGCTGATTTAAACTTGGGGAGGAGGTGGATAAGGTAGGGATAGGGTGGGTAAGGTATGATTATTTATTAATAGTTGAACATCTTTTTGAATTCAAGAGCCATGATAATTCCTACTTAGAAGTAACTATATGTGGCAAATTAAAGATGTGTCTAAATTCTTTGAACCTTTTCCATTAAACAGTTGTCTGCAACCCTTGAATCTGGGCAGTTCCTTTCTTTCTTTTTTAAATAATGTTTCTTTTTTTTTTTTAAGATTTTATTTCTTTATTATTTTTAGAGAGAAAGGAAGGGAGGGAAAAAGAGAGGGAGAGAAATATCAGTGTATGGTTGCCTTTCATCTTCCTCCTGCTGGGAACCTGGCTGGAGACCTGGCTTGCAACCTGGTTATGTGCCCTGACTGGGGATCAAACCAGCTACCTTTAGGTTTGCAGGCCAGGGCCATTCCACTGTGCCACCAGCCAGGGCTGGGCATTTCCTGACCAATAGAATATGGTGGTAGTGACAGTGTGCCAGCTTCAGTCCCAGGCTTTAGGAGCCTGGCAGTTTTTATTTTCTGTGTCTTGGGACACCTGGGAGCTCCGAGCCACTATTTATGAAATCCAACTACCTTGAGGCCACCGGACTGGACAAGCTGCATATGGGCACTCTGGTTACAGTTCCAGCTGAACCCAGCATTCCAGGTGTCCCTGCCAAGGCACCAGATATGTGAGTGACAACGGTGGCCTGGACTCTCCAGGCCAACCCATTTGCCAATTGAACCCACAAAAATTCTGAGATATTAAAAAAATGATTTCTGTTTTAGACTGTTAAATGTTCAGGAATTTGTTGTAGAGCAATAGATAACTGAAACAGTACACTGTAATAGTATGTCCCAGACTTTGAAAGGGTGAGTCATTTTTAAGTAAAATTCATCAAACATTTCAATATTAGAAACCATTTGAATCTGGTAATTAAAAATGCTTAATCCCAAAGCCATAACAATTTCACCACTGCTTTAAAATGAATATGTATTTTATTTATCAAATGGCATCTACATTTGGCTGAAAAAATACTATTATCTATACATGTGAGACATTTGAAGCTGTTTGGATTTGTGAAGCCTTGTACTTAATCCACAGAACACCAAAGATCTATGACCCACTGGTTCTTAGAAACCAAACCAATTCTACTTGTCTTAGTAAATGTTAAAAACAATGGATAGGATTCAGGTGCTAGTGGAACTGGCCATTTGAAGCTTATTGATGATTTATCATTGGAAAATGGTTTTCTCTATAGACCTGACTTCATAAATTGGTGGCAAAAGAGTGATGTCTAGCCATTGGGTAAAGATAATGTGTACGTATATATATTTTTTCTTGGTGTTTAAAATTAGTACCATGATTCTTTTTATGTTAATTTTTTGAATACTCTAGTTGACCACTAAATATATAAGTACTTATAAATTTTCTTAATATCATTTGGCCTTTGACACTTTCCTTGATCAAATCTTTACAGATTTTTTTGAGATACCATTGATTTATGCCATTATATAAGTTTCAGCTGTGCAACATTATTTTTTATTTTTAAAGATTTTGTTTATTATTTTCAGAGAGAGGGGAAGGGAGAGAGGCAGTGAGGGAGAGAGACATCAATGTATAGTTGCCTTTCACCTGCTCCAGCTACAGACCTGGCTGGAGACCTGGCTTGCAACCTGGTTATGTGCCTTGGCTGGGAATTGAACCAGCAACCTTCAGCTGTGCAACATTTCCATTCGACATCTGTATGTGCTACATTGCACTCACCACCAAAAGTCTAGTTTCCATCTGTCACCGTACAATTGAGTCTTTTTTACCGGTTTCACCCTCCCTTCCCTCCTCTTCCCTGCTAGTAACCACCAATCTGTTGTCTGCCTCTATGAGTTTGTTCTTTTTGTTTGTTTCTTGGGTTTGTTTTTAATATTCCACATGTGAATGAAATCATATGGTATTTGTCTTTTTCCATTTGACTTATTTCACTTCGCCTCAAGGTCCATCCATGTTGTTGTAAATTGAAAAAAGGTGGAATCCTGCCATTTGTTTTGAACAAATAAATCTTACTTTAAACTGTCTCACACTGGAGAATGGGAAGCCTTCTCTAGAAAAGTAAGTAAAGGAAAATGGTAGGGTTTTTTAAAGGCTAAATGTCAGATTTTAAGCTAGTTCAGTGTTGCAGTTACATTCAGTATCAATGTAATTTCTTTTACATTACTCGGTATTATGTGTCTAGTATATTTTCAGAGCAGTTTGAAAAGCAATTGAGTAGACTATGTAAGTGTTCTTTCTACTGAGCATCCTGGTACAAATGGATTATATAATAAGACCATTTACCTCTGTGGAGATCAATGTGTGATAGATAGATGTACTAAATTTATTTCTGGCCTACCATAACCCAAAGGATGTAATCTTAAAACTACCAAAAATAACAATATCTGAGACTAAATTTGCTGACATTTAACACTTAATACAAGATGAGTGTAGCTAAACATATGACCCTATCTGATAATAAAGAAGGATAGGTCATAAAATAGTGTTGGGATGTTTGGCTCTCCATTTGGAAAGGGTAGGTTGGTTTCTTCCTCATACCATTAGAAAAGGAAGTTCCAGAAGGATTAAATTCTTTGAATGTTAAAAATAAAACTATATAATTATTAGCAGAAAAAATAGAAAAATCGAAAAATCATTTTGAATTTCTGGAGGGGGTGAATGGCTTACTTAGTTTGGCCTCAAGGTTTTACCACATTAAAGAAAAACCAAAGTTTGGGGGGTGGGGGAAGGTAGAAGAGGTTAAAGGGATAAATGGTGATGGAAGGAGACTTGACTTGGGGTGGTGAACACACAATACAATATGCAGATGATGTATCATAGAATTGTATATGTGAAACCTATATAATTTTATTAACCAATGTTACCCCAATAAATTCAATTAAAAATAAAGAAATAAAAGAAAAACCAAATCAGTTTGACCACATAGAAATGCTGCTACTGCTGCTATTACTTAAATTACTGGCATGACAACAATAAAACAAATTTAAAAAACAAATAACAACCAAAGATGCCACAGGGTAGGAACAAACCCTTATTATATCAAGATACTTTGCAAATTAATAAAACAAACACTTAAACACAAAAAGGCCATTTGCAAAAGAAATTCACATAGAAGACAAGAAATAAGAGAAAATCCTTACTTTTACAATAATTAGAGAAGTGAAAATATTTTTAAAGAAGCACAAATTATAATGACAATATGGTGGGGTTTTTTAGCTACCACACTGATGGATGAAAGACATTGCTCGTAGCCCAAGAGGGTGCACATGTGAGGCAGCAGCCCATCTCCTGCACGATGGAGGTGGTCTAAATTTACTAACCTTTCTGGAAGGCAAGCTAGCATTAAAACACATTTACCATTTTTGACTCAACAATTCCCTTTTATGTAATTAGTCTACAGAAATAATAATGTAAATATCCAAAGGTTGTTTTAAATTCAGTGTTGTATATAATAGCAAAACTGGCACGAACCCAAGTGTCCATTCACACAATAGAAAAATAGGTGTTTATTTTTAAGGATAGGCTGTGTCCACTGATTGATGAATGGACAAAGAAATCATTTATATACATACAATGCAGTATTATTCTGCCTTTAAAAAAATGGATCCTACTATTGGTGACAATGTGGATAAACCTGCAGGCCATTATGCTAAGCAAAATAGGCCAGATATGGGTAGAAAAAAACTGCATGATCTCACTGATACACGGCATCTGAAATAAGTACAGTGTGTAAAAGTGGGGAGGAGAGGAGTGGTTACTGTGGGTGGGGAAGGTGAGGAAGTGGCGACAAAGTTGCCGTTAGATAGGATCGATGTCTAGAGATGTAAGGCATGATGACTGGTTAAAAATACTGTATGGAAGATGGAAACACACTGAAAGAGATTTCAGGTGCTCTCACCACACACCAAGAATGTTAATTAGCTTAACTGCAGTAATCACACTTCACTATATAGTAAATGAACTGTATATCAGATTATCATGTTGTATGTCTTAAATATATACATTTTTGTTAAAACATTAAAGGTTAAAAAGGACAGGCTGTATTTATAGGCATTGGCATGGGAATAATACCACAATCTGCTAAGTGCTTATAATAAAAAGTTATTTATTGAGTTTTTTAGAGAGCGGGGAAGGAAGGGAGAGAAGGGGAGAAACCTCAATGTGAGAGAGCAACACCGATCAATAGTGGGAATTGAACCAGTGACCTTTCACTTTGTAGGATGAGGTCCAACCAACTAAGCCATGCTGGCCAGGGCTTAAGTACTTTTTTCAAAAAAAGACTACACAGCCTTGGCTGGTGGTGCAGTGGATAAGGTGCTGGCCTGCAAACCCAAAGGTCGCTGGTTTGATTCCCTAGTCAGGGCACATAACCAGATTGCAAGCCAGGTCTCCAGCCAGGTCTTCAGCCAGGTCCATAGCTGGAGGCAGGTGAAAGACAACTGTACATTGATGTTTCTCTCCCTCTCTGCCTCCCTCCGTTCCCCTCTCTGGAAAAATAATAAATAAAGTATATTTTTTAATCTTAAAAAGGTCTACAGAATAGTATGTATAGTATGTATGGAGTAAGCACACTTAGTTTCCATGCATATAAAAGTTAGTAAGGCCAACATCACATAGCAGAGAAGTTTCTCCTGGAGGTGGATGCAACTTTGCTTTAACCTTTCATTTTTGTGTTTAATTTTTTTTCCCAGAGACTGTGCATATTACTTTGAACTGTGAAAAGACAGTGAAGGTTTGCATTTTGAATAACACTGAAAATTAAATATAACCGTTTTCCATGAAGTACCAAAATTTTACAGTCACCTTGGATCCCCTGGGCTTTGTGTTTATTACTGTAAGTAAATAAGCCAGATAAGAAACCATGGGCTGAAGAGTCTTCCCAGGAAGAAAAATGCAGAGGATAAAAACCTGTCTGATTTTAGACCTTTTGAAAGACACTCATTGCTTTGTCCAGACCAGATTGCCAGATTGGAGTGCTGTAGACACACCTCACAGTGGCTGCGGCTGCTGCTGCTGCTGCTGCTGCTGCTTCTTCTTCTTCTTCTCCTTTTTTTTTTTTTTTTTTTTTTTTTTTTTGTGGGACTGTAATTAAATTCTCCCTTTGCCACTCTCTCCCCTCTGTGTTCATGCTTCTTTTTTCATACCCTGTTAAACACCAGCATTGTAACAAGAACACATACTTAAGACCCCTCCCTCAAGGACCTCTGGACAGTGCCTTGTTTTGCATGCATATTCAGAGGCCTAAAATAACTAGCCCATACCAACCTCAGTTTCAGGCTGTCAGGATGGCAAGTGTCCCCAGTATACTGGTGGACAGAGACTGTGGGCAGCTTAGCTTCTGCTGCAGTGAAGATGCGCTGGTAGCTGCCATTAGCAAAGGAGCTGACGGCCAGGCACTGTCTCCCTTCCTTCTCCTCTCAATAAATAATCGTGGCACTGCTTTTTGCTTGGAGGTGTAAGGTCATTTGTTCTAAATCAGGGGTGCATATCAGAACTTGGGGAAGAGTTTTAGAAATCAAGATGCCAGTGAAGTAGCTCTAAGTGAACTGGCTGGCCTCTCTGTCATGTTAAACACGAAGGGTGATTCTTATGGTCAAGGCAGCAGCAGCCATTGGAAGCCTTGCCTCATTGCATAAATGACAAAGCTGAGCAGGCCTGGGGGCTCAGTCGGCCCCTAGAGATGTCTGGCAAGACTCCCTCTTTTGTAAATCATCTGAATAAAACATGTTTTTGATCTTTTTCCCAATAAGCAGGGAGCTTTCCCTTCTCTCTGAAACTTCATCATAATTCTTCTACCCAGTACATTATTCAAATGTTATCCTGATCCAGCATTATGTCGCTAATTCATGTCTAGTACCTACCACATTCCAGGCTATTTTATAGGGCTTGCTTAGTATTTATTGCTTCTGATGCTGTGTTGTTTCCATCCCTGTAGCACTGTGTTCATCTCAAACTGTTATAATAAGGATTTTACATGTCCGTCTGCCCACCCTACTATTGCTGTGTCTTATTTATATTTGCGTTTCTAGTACTTAGTACCTCCCCTGACATTTAGTTAGTGCTCAGTGAATATTGGCTTATATGTTTATCCTTGTGGGAGTGGGGAGAACAGACAGTGTGTTCTAGGATTAACGTGTCAGCGATGACTATTGAGCATGGCTAGTACATAACAGGCGTAGGAAGAGGTGGTGAAAGTTGAGGCTGAGTAGGCAGGTAGGGCCAGCCCAAGGAGGGTCATATGCTATGCCAAAAAGATTGGCTTTATGGGCAGTGGTGAGTGCTATGGTTGGAATGCTTGCGTCCACCCGAAATTCACATGTTGAGGACCTAATGTCCAAGGCGGTGGAATCAGGAGATGGCGCCTGCAGTAGGTGTTAGGCCATGGGAGCAGAGCCCTTGTGATTGGGATTAGTTCTTTTATCAGAGACCCCAGAGAGATCCCTCATCCCTTTCCATGACTTGAGAACCCAGTGAGAATGCAGCAGCCTGCAAACTGGAACAGGACTGTCACCAGAACCCAACGACGCTGGCACTCTGATCTCAGATGTTCATCCTCCAGGACTGGGAGAAATTAATTTCTGTTGTGTTTAAGTCACCTGATCTATGGTATTTTGTCACAGCAGGTAAGACTAAGATGGCAAGTCATTCCAAGTTTGTTTTTTTTAAAGATTCTTTATTCATTAGTTTTAGAGAGAAGGGTAGGGAGGGAGGAAGAAAGGGAGAGAAACATCAATACATGGTTGCCTTTCACCTTCCTCCAGCTACGGACCTGGCTGGAGACCTGGCTTGCAACCTGGTTATGTGCCCTGGCTGGGAATTGAACCAGTGACTTTCAGGTTTGCAGGCTGACACCTATCCACTGAGCCACATCAGCCAGGGCCCTCATTCCAAGTTTTATGCACAGAAGAGGTGTGATGGCAGTATAGTACAACCAAGAGCCATGGTTGGTGATAGTGATTATTGCAGTAATCTAGAAGAGAGGATAAATCAGTAAATGGAGCATGTCCACTGGTTTGCTGGGGTTGGCTTGTACCAGTTTGTGAGAGCTGATTCTGTACCTCTCTTCCCATCTCCATGATCAGCAGCGTCACATTAGCAGCTAAAAATTGGCCATGGTGGGAGTATTTGCATTATAAGAATTGGCAAACACTTCAAATAGGGATTTCTTTTTTCCTGGAAAGCCATTTTAGCAACCCATCATTGCATTTACTTCAGTTTAAAGGTCATTTCACCTGGAAAGCCTTACCTGCTGTCATGCCTGGACAAGGTGCCTCCTCTGTGCCCTCATACCATTCTAGTCCATCTACATTATAATACTCAACACTTTGTATTTTTTTATCCTCACCTGAGGACATACCTATTGATTTTAGAGAGGGGGAAAGGGAGAGAGAGAGAGAGAGAGAGAGAGAGAGAGAGAGAGAGAGAGAGAGAAAGAGAAAGAGCGATGTGAGAGAGAAATATCAACCAGTTGCCTCCTGCATGCATCCCGACCAAGGACCAAACCCGCAACCCAGACATGTGCCCTGACCAGGAATTGAACTGGTGACCCTGTGGTTTTGGGGTGGTACACCAGCCAATTGAGCCACACTGGCCAGGGCTCAACAACATTACGTATTTTTAAAAATTAATGTATTATATCCCGTTTATTTGCTTGGATATCATGCTGGCTTATAAGGTTTGTGATGGCAGTAACATGCCTGCTATGTTCACAACTGTACCCTGTGCCTATCATATGAATAAGTGTTCAAAGATATTTGATGGTTGTGTGAATGAATAGTGTTTTATCCCAGTAGTTCATGTGGCAGATAGGTCTCTACAGCAATTCCAGAAGTGGTTTATGCACACGCTTCATATTTGCTTTTTTTTTTTTAAGAGTGAGGGGAAGGGAGAGAGGCAGAGAGGGAGAGAGGCATCAATGTATGGTTGTCTTTCACCTGCCTCCAGCCACAGACCTGGCTGGAGACCTGGCTTGCAACCTGGTTATGTGCCCTGGCTGGGGAATTGAACCAGTGACCCTCGGGTTTACAAGCCAGCACCTTATCCACTGTGCCACCAGCCAGGGCTACATACTTGCAATTTTTAGGATAAATTGAATGAGTCAGAATTACAAAGTAATTATCAAAAAACCATGTATGTCCTCCGCTCTTGAAAGAGAATAGAAAGAATAGATCATTCCTATGATCATAACATGAAAGAAATATTTTAAAAGAAAAATTATTTTCATTTTGTTTTAATTTTTCCTCCTTGCAGATATGATGACTGCAATTTTCTTTTCTTTTCAAGTGTAGCATGGGAAGAAAAAGACTTTGAAGATCTAAGCCAGCATTTTATAATAGCTAGGGAAGTACCATTCAGTATTGATTTGAACAAGGAACTACAGGTATGAGGGAAATACTGGGGCTTTAACTTTTTCATGTTGTTGACATCACACCTGTCAAAATAGATCACTTTCTTGTCAAAACAGGTCTGTATACTTACATGCACAGATCAAGCACATAAAAAGCACAGTTATTAAAAGAATATTTAGGAAAAACTTATAACATCTCAGTGTTCACTATCCACTGCTGCAT
The DNA here is from genome assembly GCA_004026585.1 of Noctilio leporinus. Classification (NCBI taxonomy): domain Eukaryota; kingdom Metazoa; phylum Chordata; class Mammalia; order Chiroptera; family Noctilionidae; genus Noctilio; species Noctilio leporinus. Next base: position 15,951 of record PVIW01009691.1, on the reverse strand, counting down.
AAAAGATGGCTCCAAAACTTAATGGCTTAAAACAGTGTGCTTTTATGAGCTCTGTTGTGGAAGTATCGAACCAATGCCAATATAATTAAAAGTTTGTGTGGCTGATACTTTCAGGACAGACCTCATATTATTGGACCCAGTTTCTGTGGGTCAGAAGCCTGGGTTGTTAGCTGGGTTGTTCTGACTTAGGGTCTCTCTTGAGGTTAAAGTCTGGGCTCCAGTCACCTGAAGACTAGTGCTGGTTGTCCAGAGATTTCTCTATTAAGGTGCTTGAGTGTCCTAAGGACATGGCTGCTGACTTCTTCCAGAGCAAGTGATGTGAACGAATGAGTGAAGATAAAGGCACAGTCCCTTTCATGACCTAGTCTCAGAAGTTTCATACCTCTTGTTGCCATATCCTAATCCTTGGAAGTATGTCAGCAAGCATGGCCATATTATACTGTACAGAGACAGGTGGTTAGTTTCTACCATTGGAATAGAAGAGTAGCAAAGAATTTGTGGACGTATTTTAAAACCATCATTTTGGCAGTGTGATTATGTTGTAGTTCTTTTTTAAAATTATATTTTATTGATTATTATAGTTGCCCCCATTTCCCCCACTTTGTCTCCTTCCACCCAGCACCTCCCACACCCTCAGACAGTTCCCACACCATTGTTGGTGTTCATGGGTCATGTGTATAAGTTTTTTGGTTCTTCATTTCCTATACTGTACTTAATATCCCGATGGCTATTCTGTAACTGCCTATGTGTACTTCTTAATCCCCTCACCTCCTCACCCACTCCCTCATACCCTCTCCCATCTGGCAACTATCAAAACGCTCACCGTATCCATGGTTTTATTTCTGTTCTGCTTGTTTAATTTTGTTTTTACATTCCATTGTTGGTAGTTGTGAATTTATTGCCATTTTAATGTTCATAGTTTTCATATTCTTGGTTTTCTTAAGTAAGTCCCTTTAACATTTCATATAATGATGGCTTGGTGATGATGAACTCCTTCAGCTTTACCTTATCTGGAAAACACTTTATCTGCCCTTCTGTTGTAAATGATAGCTTTGTTGGATAGAGTAATCTAGGTTTTAGGTCCCTGCTTTTCAAAACTTTGAATACTTCTTGCCAGTCCCTTCTAGCCTGCAAAGTTTCTTTTGAAAAATCAGCTGACAGTCTTATGGGAACTCCTTTGTAGGTAACTCTGCTTTTCTCTTGCTGCTTATAAGGTTCTCTCTTTATCTTTAACCTTTGGCATTTTAATTATGTATCTTGGTGGGCCTCTTTGCATTCATCTTATTTGGAACTCTGTGCTTCCTGGACTTCCATGTCTATTTCCTTCATCACATTAAGGAAGTTTTCTTTCATTATTTTTCCAAATAGATTTCCAATTTCTTGCTTTTTCCTATAGACTGCTTACACTATCATTGTTTTTTTGTTTGTTTGTTTTTTGTTTTTGGATTCTTTTTCTTCTTGTTGTTCTGATTGGTTGTTTATGTTCTAAATCATTGGTTGGATTCTCAGCTTCATCTATTCTACTGTTGTTTCCCTGTAAATTGTTCTTTATTTTGATTAGTGAATTATTTGTTTCTGACTTGGTCCTTTTTATGCCATTGAGGTCCTCACTGAGTTCCTTGAGCATCTTTATAACCAGTGTTTTGAATTCTGCATCTTATAGATCACTCTTTTTGGTGATAAAGAACTTTTTGGTTAGTTCTTTTTCTTTCATTTGGATCATGTTTCTTTGTCTCCTCATTTTGGCAGCCTCCCTGTGTTTGTTTCTATGTATTAGGCAGAGCTGCTATGACTCCCAGTCTTGGTAGCATGGCCTAATGTAGTAGGTGTCCTGTAGGATCCAGTGGCACAGCCTTCCTGTCTCCCAAGCTGGGTACTTGAGGTGTGCCCTTCGTGCGGGCTGAGCACACTCTCCTCTTGTAGTTGAGCCTTGATTGCTGTTGGCAGGTCGATGGGAGGGATTTACCCAGGCCAGTCAGCTGCGAGGACTGGCTGTGACCATTGACCCTCAACCTCCACCCTCCATGGAGGATCAGCTGTGCAGGGGCAGGTGGTGGTGCTCCCACACGGTCCGTAGCTGCCCACTGGGTGCGCTGGCCCTAGGGGTTCCCAGGTGGTGCAGGCCAAGGTCAGCCCCAACCTGTGTCTTGCCCGGGGGAGCCTGCCTGAGCTCTAAAGCAATCCGAGATGCTGCTATTTGCGCTGGGCCTGGAGATTCCCAGGCGAAGCCAAGCTGTGAACCTAGGCCGGCTGCTGCTAATGCCAGCCCTGGGGCCACTTAGCAATATGTACCAGGGTTGGGGACTCACTGAGGCCAGCTGTGACTTTTTTGGGAGGATTTAGGAAATTGTGAAACAGAAGCCAAGACCAGCCATTCACATGGAAAAGTCTCTGAACAACTTGGATGGGCCTGCAAGTTGGGTGAGACAGAGTCTCAGGAGATCTCCAGGGAGGGCCAAACAATGTTAGCCAAGTTGATGGAGTCTCAGATATGGTACCCACCTGCCAGCTCTGTGGATCTGTCGGGGGAGGGTTCCGAAAATGGAAAATGGCCTCTGTCCACCTTTCTGTCTGGGAGCAAGCTGTCTCCCAGCTCTCGCTTTGATGCCAGACATTTCGATACCTTTCTGTGTGCCACTGGTGCCTTTTAAGTTGCTACCCTGATGCTGGAGCTCAGAGGGAGGGAGTCTGAGCAAGTCCGTGTGTGGGTTCATTAAGAGGAACAACTTCAGACTTCAGTAATTTCTTCCACTGACTCAGTCCCTGCTGGTCATTGCAACCATAAGTTATAGGAAATTACCTTCCAGGCATTGGAACCCTGGGCAGGGGGGCCTGTTGTGGGCTGGGGATCTTTGCTCCCCAGATACACCTCCCAAATTCTTACCCTCCATGGATGGATGTGGAAGCAGCCCATTGCGTGTCTCCGTCCCTCCTACCAGTCTGGATGCATGTGGTTTCTTTAATTCCATAGTTGTCAGACTTCCACTCAACTCAATTTCTGATGCTATTGAGGGATGGTGGTTCTATAATTTAGTTGTAATTTTGATGTGGTTGTATGAGGAGGCAACTTGTGTTTACATATGCTGCCATCTTGACTAGATGTCCAAAAAGTCTTTCGTGTAAATCTGAAAAGTCAAATTCAAATTACTTACATAATAGGATCAAACTTGGGTGAGAAGAATAGCACAGAAAGGTTAAAGAGAAGAAAATATGAATAGACCAATCACCACAGAAGAGGTCTTTGAAAAGAGAATCAAAAACTTACAACTAAGAAGGCAAAATAATTGAAACACGGGAGTTTAAAATGTAAAGTGTTCTTACAAAAAGTAAAGAAAATTTATAAAATGACTTAGGAGAGCAATCAGGGATTGGGGAGTGGACAGGATCCAGAGATGGAGGCAAGGTGTCAAGGCAGAAGATCAGATTGTGGAAGGGGGTCCTGGAACAAAGATAAATTTTGCCCCAGCCAAAAGTCTCTGTGTGCTTTCCTACGGGTACAGGCTAATTTCAGGGCAAGCCAAATGAAGTTCTGCAGGAGAAAACCAGGTGAGTTCATTGCCATGGGGGAGGGACTGTAAGGCCGGAGGTATGGCCAAATTCTGAATTCTGGGATTATTGGTTTATCATTAAATAAGGCATCTCCCCTAGGTGTTTGGCCTGCCACATGAATCTTGTCTTTATATAATATGTATGTATTATATAATGTTTTCATCCTTTTTTTCTGCCATATTGGGTATTGATTTTCTGTTCCAACTACTTGGGATTATGTAATCAAGTCTTCCTGAAGCTGGACATTCCAGACAAGGCAGATGCAAATATTGAAGCTTAAGGGAAAACATAATTGCTTCCTGAGGACTCAAATGAGTTAGATACACCACTTCTGAGGTGTAAATTGGGAACTGATAGCAAACAATGGAGTAAAATGACTTAAGGAAATTAGAAATCAGTGCTCTTGGACAGTCAAAGTACAGGTCCCAAAGATAGTGATAACTGATGGTCTTACTGACAAATTGCATTGGGGCTTTGAACATTTAGTGTGAGTCTGCTTCTGTTGTGTCTTACACAGAGTAAAGCATATTCTTAACCTATGCAACTTCCTCTAAGAGGCTGTTTAGGAAAAGACCAGTGGTGTCTTTCCCAATAAGCTGTTGTTTGTATTGAAGCAACTTTGTAGTACAGAAACTGGCCACACCTCAACACAATGGATGTAGAATGTTTTGTTTCTCAGGAGAGTTGGTAGTCTTCTATTTCTTCTTCAGCTGTGGCAGTAATGTATTCTAGTTCACTTTGTACCCTTTTGATGAAGCCCAGATGTCTTCCAGAATTGCCCACTGTAACCATGGTTCCTTACCTTCTTACTATTCCTCCAGATGTAATGTACTCTCTTCTCTGCCTTTGGGACTTGCCCTCTCCCACCATGTTCTTCAGTTCCCTCACAACCAGGTCAAAAACATACCTCTATTAAAAAGCCTCCCGAGATTAATCCTCTCTTCCAGTATTGTTAAGCTGGAGTCCTCCTAAATTTCAGGTCTTTAGTTGATGAGGTGTTATTGATAACTTTTTTATTTTATTTTATTCATTATCTTCAGAGAGAAGGGCAAAGAGGGAGGAAGAAAGGGAGAGAAGCATCAATGTATGGTTGCCTTTCACCTGCCTCCAGCTGGGAACCTGGCTGGAGACCTGGCTTGCAACCTGGTTACGTGCCCTGACTGGGAATCAAACCAGCAACCTTTGGGTTGGCAGGCAGGTTCCAATCCACTGTGCCACCAACCAGGGCAATAACCATTTTTTTTTAAAATAATTCCCAAGCTCTTCCTTAGCAGTTGTCTAGTGTGGTAACAGAGTAGTAGTTGAGACCATGGGTCTAGATTCTAACTGCCAAGGATCAAATCCCAGCTCTACTCTTCATTTGCTGTGTGACTTTGGGCACGTTACTTCACTTCTCAACATCTCAGTGTTCTCATCTGTAAAATGGGAATAATATTAGTGCCCATCTTATGGTGTTGTTGTGAGTATTGGAAGACAATACAGGGCTGGGCAAAGGTAGGTTTACAGTTGTAAGTACGTGAAACACAGAGTTTATTCTTGTATTATTATTCATTAATTAATGCCTTACACAGTACACAACTGTAGACCTACTTTTGCCTACCCCTGTATATATCAGTAGCTCAGAAGGCACTCAGTAAATGTTAGTAGTAGTAAGAGAAGCCTCATCAGCAGTAGTATGTGTGGAGGAAAAGGCATGATTTTGTTGAAACCCAGATCTGCAATTTAGTAGCATAATGACCTTGGGCATGTTGCTTAAGCTTTCAGGCCTTAATTTTCTTATGGTAAATGGGGCAAATATTATGCCTACTTCTGGGCTGAACTGCTCATGGGATGAAAGCAGGGCTTATACTTGGAGGTGCTGACTGACGTTTGTTTCTTTCCTCCTGACTTGTCAATAAGAAAATAACTACTGCTTATGTTAATTAAGATGGTATTTTATTTCCTCATCACCTCCCTGCCCCTGCTAATCAGTTAATTTAGGGGAACTTTGGTAAAGAAAAAAAATTAATCAACCTTTGTATTCCTCATCTTGGAGAGATAAACACAGCTGGTGAAAATTTTCACTCTGTAATCAGCTGGATTCACGTTGTTTGCATTATTGTCTAGGTTTGTTTTCTTCTTCCTGTGGACCATTTCACATTCCCAGGTAATAATCTTGCATCCACAGAACTTCTTGCCTAATTCAAAGAATAGGTTTTGTGAATTGGAGGCAGGAAAATAGGTAGTCACCTGACTGGTAACACAGTGGATAGCACTGACCTGTGAACCCAAAGGTCACTGGTTCAATTCCCAGCCAGGGCACATAACCAGGTTGCAAGCCAGGTCTCCAGCCAGGTCTATAGCTGGAGGCAGGCAACCATACGCTGATGTCTCCCTCCCTCTCTACCTCTCTCCCTCCCCTTCTCTCTAAAAAATAATAAATAAAATCTTGAAGGAAAAAAAAAAAACAAAACAGGTAGTCAAAATCAACCAGAAACAAATGCTCATCTGCTCCATGGGACTATGACATTAACCTAAATGGCTTATTCTGGAACCTGATTTCAGTTTTGCCATGGTTTCTGCATCCTCAGTGGATATGGTCATTGACTCTAGATGCATCCCTGTATCTCTCATGACAATGATGACAATGAGACCAGATACTGTGGTTGCTTTTGTTTTTTTTTTTTTTTTTGGTCCTTATTGTACATCATGAATAAAAGGAGGGAGTTTGGGGGGCTTTGACTTATCACATAATGTAGACCTCCAGTTTGTGAAGAATCTTCTAGAGTCTGTGATCCATGGCTGGCAGCACCAGCATCACGTGGGAACTGTTAGAGATGCAAGTTCTTGTTCTGCACCCTGGACCTGCTAAAGAGTCTCTGGGAGTGAATCCCGCCCATCTGTTTCATCAGATTCTCCTGGTGATTCTTGTGTTAAAGTTTGAGAAGCCCAGTGATCCAGAATCTAGCCAACTCTGGGTGACTTGTAACAAAACACTTTTAAAAAGAGGCAAACTTGTCCTGGCTGGTGTGGCTCAGTGTACTGAGCACCAGCCAATGAACCCAAGTGTCACTGGTTTGATTTTCAGTCAGGGCACATAACCAGGTTGCAAGCCAGGCCTCCAGTCAGGTCCCCAGCAGGTGAAAGGCAACCATACATTGATGTTTCTCTCCTTTACTTCCTCCCTCCTTCCCTTCCCCTCTCTCTAAAACTAATGAATAAAATCTTTAAAGAAAAGAAAAAGAGGCAAACTATTTTTAGCAGTGCAAACCTAAAGAACATTGGCTTAGTTTAAATTCATATGGTTTAATTCTTAAAACCCTGAATCACTGATTATTCACTTCAGATTTTATTACAATGCTTTAGCTGCCTTCCAGTGACTTTCAAGGTTGTCATTAATTTTTTAAAAATGTGAAAACTTCAAAACAAACTTTAGTACAGTTAAAAATAAGCCACTTTAGGACATACTATAGTTGTTGCATACTAAACAACCAAAAGGGTGCTATAACTTTGTAAATTTGAGAATCTCTGTACTCAGTATTGGCCTGATACATTTTATGATTGTATCACTGATTATGCATATGAGCATGACTTGTGTTGTTTTCTCTTTGAACCCATGCTCAACTGTAACCTGTACAATTATAGTTCTTAGTGTAAAAGTGTTTCCTCATGTACCAGAAATGATATATAAGTCTGAGTGGGACCACATAAATACACAGTCTGCTGGGCTTCCATGGTCCAGCTCCTTCTTGAATTAGCTTTAACTCCTTTGGCAGAATATGTAATGGTAGGGCAACCTGCCCTAATGCATCCCAAACAAAAATAACCTATTAGCTGCCAAGCGTACCTCTGTTGCAGAGGTGAATGATTCAGGCAGACTTTAGCATTTAATGAAGCCTGTTGTTTCCTGCAAATTAACTGAGTGCTATTAAATTTTGCTGATAGCAAATAACTGTTGTAACCATGAGCCTCTTCATTTATCAAGGTTGAAAGGCAAGCAAAGACTTGAGTGACACAGACAAGAAAACAGGGAAAAAATCCCCTAAAGGAAGTAATTTTTTATGGCCTTGTAACATGTTGTCCTCCATATAGAGAAATACTGTTGATGATCTACTCACTGCCCGAGGACAGGCCATTTGAGTAGTTTTTCCAGGGCCAGGGCATAGAGTTAAATTGTGGCTTAACCCCTTTCAGAAGGGAAGCATTTCAGAAGTAAAGCCTGGTATGCATTGTGGGTACTGGAGAAATGACAGGCAGGCAGAAACTGCAAGAGGGCCTGGCTTTACCCTTCTTGTCAATAAGATACTCCTATGAGTAGTTTCATAGCTTTTTTTTTTTAAAGATTTTATTTATTATTTTTTAGAGAGAGGGGAAGGGGGAGAGGCAGAGGAGGGAGAGAGACATCAATGTATGGTTGCCTTTTACCTGCCTCCAACCATGGACCTGGCTGGAGACTTGGCTTGCAACCTGGTTATGTGCTCTGGCTGGGAATTGAACCAGCGACCTTTGAGTTCACAGGCCGGCACCTTATCCACTGTACACTAGCCAGGGCATAGTTTCATAGCTTCTTGATCCCCAGTCACTTCATCTGCTCATGAACTGGGATACCTGCAGACCCTCCAGTGTTTGCTTGAAAAGTAAGTACAAAGATTAAATGATCTCAAGTGGGGCCATGCCTGATGAGAGAACAAAAGAACAGGAGGATGGTGCCCACTCATTGATGCAGGTGCTCCTGTCCTCCTTGCTACTGAGAGGTAAAGCGTAAGGAGCTGAAAGAGGTGAGGATGGCAGGGGGGTGCAGACTAGCTGATGGCCACTGGTGAGCGTGTTGGGCTCCCACAGGAGCAGTGCATTTGGAGAGTTACTTCTGAGGGGTGCCGTCCTCTGTGGTGTAGAACTGTCCTATGTTTTCGAGTCATTTGCCTGCCATTCTGTCAGGCAGTTCTCTTCCATATGCTCATGTTGCGCAGTCACTGGTGTGTAAAATGGGCTGGGGTGCTGGACGTGTTCATCGGAGTCCTGTTGTGGCCATAGCCCTGCTGACATTCCTCTAGCCTGTGGCCCACTGTTGGATGTAATTATCCAGCTCTAACAAGTAGCTTTTTTCATCAAACAGGAAAGGAGTATTTCTGAAATCGGGTTCTATGTCTCATGCCCTCACATATTTCTTTTTCTTTTTCAGTTGTCATCAGTAAGAAATTTACTTGTTTATTATATTTTATTTTTTACTGTTATTATTTTAGAAATTTATTTGTTTAAAAAAAAAGCAGCCCTGGCTGGTGTGACTCAGTGGATTGAGTGCCAGCCTGCGAACCAAAGGGTTGCCAGTTCAATTCCCTGTCAGGGCACATGCCTGGGTTGGGGGCTGGATCCCCAATTGGGGTTGCACAAGAGGCAATCACACATGGATGTCTCTCTCCCTCTCTTATATTCCTTTCCTCTCCTCTCTCAAAAATAAATACAATCTTTTTTAAAAATCCAAATGCTGGCATTGTCCACAAAATTTCACAGGTTCATGTAGAATTATTTGTGAAGTTGAACTGCTGAAACTGCTTCACTGAAATATTTTGACTTGCATTAGTGGTTTATGTCCCCACATTTGTATTTTTAAAAATTTACACAAAAGGAAAATGGAAAAACTGCCAATACCTAATTTCTGTCCTCTACTTTTGCTTGCTATCCTGTGCTTAGGTACCTTTTGACTCCATGGGGAAAATATCTGATGTTTAGAACTACTAATAATAGGAAGGAAGTAATTTAAAAAAAATGAAATGTTTCCCATCCTAGTAGATTCTTTATTTTTTAATTATATTTTCTTGTTGTATTACATCCATCCCATTTTCCCCCTTTACTCTCCCTTTCTCCCCCTGCCTCCCGTTCCCCAGAGTCAGTCCCACATGTTGTCCATGTCCGTGGGTCATCCATGCTGGTTCCTTGACTAAACTACTCCCCTTCTTTGCCTCCCCCGCCCCCTCTTCCTCCCCTCTGTCCACTGAAGGTCTGTTCACTGTATTCATGTCTCTGGTTCTGTTTTGCTTGTTTGTTTGTTTTGTTCATTAGTCTCCTGTATTGGGTGAGATCATATAGTACTTGTCTTTTACCACCTGGCTTATTTCACTAAGCATAATACTCTCCAGTTCCATCCATGTTGTCACAAAAGGTAGGAGTTTCTTGTTTCTTTCTGCTGTGTAGTATTCCGTTGTGTAAATGTACCACAGTGTTTTGATCCAATCATCCATTGATGGGTATTTAGGCTGTTTCCAGCACTTGATTATTAGAAATAACTCTGCTATGAACATAGGGTGCATAGGTTCTTCTGAATTGGTGTTTACAGGGTTCTTTGGGTAGAATCCTATCAGTGGAATAGCTGGGTCAAAAAGCAGTTCCATTTTTAACTTTCTGAGGAAATTCCATACTGTCTTCCGTAGTGGCTGCACCAGCCTGCATTCCCCATAGTGGATTCTTAAGCACATTTTCCATGTACGTGGTGTGCTAGCTGCATTCTAGAAGCTCACCTGTTGTGAAGTCCTGAGCACTGTCTTGCACCAGATGCTGGGGGTGAGGGGCAGTTGTGAATCAGAAGTTCAGTGCACGTCTGATAATGGCTAATTCCGCTGGGTGACGCGGTACCAGGCCTGTAACATGTGAGTGGCTTTTGTAGTGGGCAGTGGGCTTCCTAGGAGCCGTGGTATAGACTTCCACACTTACTGCCGCCTCCTTCGACTGGAGCTTGGAGAGCCAGAGGCGGTGCTGGTGTTAGAGCAGGGCTGAGAGCACCCCTCACCTGTTTCTCACCTTCCTGAGTACAAAACACATAGTCTAGAGCTTCCTTTTTTTTCCTTTAAGATTTTATTCATTATTTTTAGAGAGAAGGGCAGGGAGGGAGGAAGGGAGAGAAGCATCAACGTATGGTTGCCTCCTGCTGGGGACCTGGCTGGAGATCTGGCTTGCAACCTGGTTATGTGCCCTGGCTGGGAATTGAACTAGTGACCTTTGGGTTTGCAGGCCAGTGCCTTATCCACTGTGCCACCAGTTAGGGCTGAGCTTCCTTGATGCATAACAAGAGGAGCAGTGAGGAGGGTCGGAGTGTGGACAGTGGCTTCTGGTAGGGGAGGGTTGCTTCTGATTGGTCTTCCTTCTCCAGCCTGGCGACCACACTCGGATCCCTGTGTAGCTTTTCCTCAGCCTTGAAAGTTCTGGCTCCATCCCCCAATTGGTTTGGGGGAAACGCCCCACGCTTGGCACTAAGGGTGAGACCTCTCACTTAGGACTGAACTCCTCAGAGTAATTCCAGTCCTTTGCTGCAGATGCTGCTTCAGTGATGGGCGTGTGACCCCTTACTAGGTATTCCTGGGTGAGAAGCTTCCAGGCCTTTTTAAGGCTCGGTTGATTCTGTATTTTGAAGAGGATGGAGCTATGAGTGTCACTAGAGCTATGCTATGCTGAGACCAGAAGGGGGAATGCAGCTTCACAATGAACTTAATGTATGGAGGAAAGAACCTAGAACTTCAGTTTCACTGTTGAACTACTAAATCAAACAGGCCTGGAAATCCTCAAGCTCTAACACCGGACTTCCAAATTACACGAACCTTTTACTGTTTTAAACTATTTTGAATTGGCTTTTCGGTGACTTACAGTCCAATTCATCCTAATACAGTTAGCAGAAATGGGATTTGAGGTGTCTGCTTAAATTACAACAAATTTCCACCATGCTTCCAAATCAGCAGAGGAGATGACTTGAGAGTGGTGGAATTTAGAGGTGGGTAGAAGGCATCGCATACGTGAGTTTCCCGGATGCTAGTATTGATGTGCGTATCATCTTTCTCTGTGTAGGTATAAGTTCCCCGTAGGCTGAGTTTCTGTCGTAGCTGCCTGTTACTGAGCAGATCCGCTATCAAATGTAATGAAACGAAACCAATGCTTTGCTCCTGAGAAAGCATGTACACCCCCTCCATTCACTTGGTTACTTTAGTAGTGTCCCAAAGAGGTCATGGTCATATTTCCACAGTCCATCAGATCCTGGGTCATTTGGGGTTTTTAGTGAAGAGTGGATCTTGGGGATTATGGGTGCTGACCCTTCTATGACACTGAAAACAGATAGTGCCATAGAGCAGAGGAAGGGCAGGCATCACAAATTAAGCCTTCATTCTTGCTGCACTTGCTTCCAAAATGTTTTGTTGTTCCCTTGCCCACTTTGATTCTTTTCTAAGCTATATTGACCCCCTCATCTTTCAGTGTTGCTCCTGCTTATATTCGTTATTCCTGAATGAGTGTATGTCAGGGAACTTCCACTTTCTATAACCCCAGCCAAAAACAACTCATATGCCATTTGCTCCTATAGGGTGCTGGTAGTACAAACTTGCTGCCAGAAAGATGGCTGAGATGTGTTTCAAGGAGGAGGGTCCCCTTGTTACCCTTGCCATCTTCTTGTCCTCACCCTGGGTCCTGTCACAAATCATGCCTACCACAATGCAGAAATGACAGCTGATCTGGGTAGACTTGCCTTTAAAAAGAATTTACTTAGTGTCTGCTTCCACAGCAGATGCTACAGTAAGACTCAAAGGTAATGCTGCAATGACTGTAATCCATTTTTTTGGAATCACCAGGTAGAGGTAAGCAACAATTTAAACTCTTAATATATAGGGCATTTAAAAAAATCCCTGCATTGTTTGAATTTTTAATACTTCTACTTCTATATAAGATAAATTACTTACAAAACGCAGCAGAGAAAGCATACAAGATTTAACTAAAATTGTTAATGATTCATTTATTCTAAAGTTGCTTTTGATTTATTTGATATTCATAGCTATGTATAAATGTATGAAAAATGATGGCAGACATGAAAGCTGCCACTACTGCAATTAAATGAGCTACATCTGGAGTATTCAAGTAGTGGCAAATTTTACAAATACCCTTTTCTGTAAGAAATCAAATTGTATTTGATTTCAGGGAATTATTTCTCACTTTTCATGATCTGAAGCAACTTACTATCTTAGTAGCCAATTAGAAGCTAGTATGGGCAGGAGTCATATTAAATCCCACCCAATTTCCCGCTACATTTCCCTACTTGTGCCATAGATTCTCAGTATCCCCTCTGTTTTCTTTGGTGAGTGATTTGAGAGAAATTTAGGTGACTTTTGTATAGGATGTTGGAATGTTTGTTAGGTGAATGGGTACAAAGTGTTTAAGAGGAATTGTCAATTAATAGTAGTAGAAATTATGACTTGTGTTCAATAGCTAATGATCAAGTTCATTCCTTACATGTAGAGTCTTTGTCAGAGATACTATTTCTCACATGGACTGGTTAAAATATAACATTGTAATCAGAACAACAAACTGTGTTTTAAAATTTCCCTGTGAGTTGGTGGAAAATACTTTGCTTCATAGAACCTCTCTTGAAAATTTAAAAAATTGATTAGAGGAAGGGAGGGAAAGAGAGACCTTGATTTGTTTCATTTATTTATGTGTTCATTGGTTGATTTTTTTTTAAAAGATTTTATTTTTTATTTTTAGATAGAGGGAAAGGGTGAGAGGGAGAGAGATATCAATGTATGGTTGCCTTTCACTTGCCTCCAGCTACATACAGACCTGGCTGGAGACCTGGTTTGCAACCTGGGTTGATTTTTTAAAAGATTTTATGTATTATTTTTAGAGAGAAGGGAAGGGTGAGAGGCAAAGAGGGAGAGAAACATCAGTGTATGGTTGCCTTTCACCTGCCTCCAGCTATGGACCTGGCTGGAGACCTGGCTTGCAACCTGGTTATGTGCCCTGGCCGGGAATCGAACCAGCGACCCTTGGGTTCACAGGCCAGCACCTTGTCCACCGTGCCACCAGCCAGGGCCCATTGGTTGATTCTTATCTGTGCCCTGACCAAGGATCAAACCTGCAACCTTGGCATATCAGGATGATGCTTTAATCAAACTAGCTACCTGGCCTCTCTTTTATAATATGTTGTGATTCCATTTAACCTAGAAGCTCCTTGAAATAGCAAGTTCCCTAGTTCATTAAGTAATTCATTTGGCAATCATTAGTTCGAAAGACTGGTGGGCAGAACAATTTAAACCCCATAGTAACTTGATTGAAAATTAATTTGAAATGAAGAAAAACAACCTTCTGGAATGATAATATAAATCAGTAGGGTTTCAACAGGAAAATGGATCCATGTAGGACCTTTTAATAATATGTATTTTCTTAAAGGGTATACTTCCACCATTTATAAATTGTAGGATAGCTAGAAATGATAGTTCCAAACAGCCAAATACCTGATGAGAAAAAAGTACTATAAAAAGTACTGTGTTAAGGAAATGAAGTTTTATATATGCAGACCAGGCACTCCACTTTTCCTGGCCGCTACCCTACCCCTACCTCATCTCCTCCTTGCCTATGCAGGTACTCTAATCCAGGGGTGATTCCTAAGTGACAGCCTGCCATCTTGAATTTTCCTAAGTGACAGCCTGCCATCTTGAATTTTGAACTGTCTCTGGAGCCCAGTTCAATTTGGAGCTGAAGCTGAGGGTTTAGAAACCTTGCACTGGGACTTCAGATTCTGGAGAATGTTAAAGCTGGCACATTCTTGCTCTCTGGAACCAAGAGTGAGTACCTGGGAAAAATACATCAGGCGGTATTCCTAATTGTTCAACAGCCAATTGTTCTTGTCTGATTATTTTTTCTGCTAATAAAAAAGCCCATCTGGCTGCTGCAGACAGAATGATGGGATAGATATAGTAGAAAATGAAGTGTTTTGTACATCATAATTCCTCCAAAGGAAATTATGTGGGGGAATAGTAAAATGCTTCTATTTGAGTACCTCTTGAGGAAATGTTGGAACTATATTGAGTTTTTGTTATGCACATATATGTTTTTTGCTTCAGATGAGAGCAGAAAATGATGCTAGGGAGTTTAAAATCATAGTCTTGATCAGAGCCACGGGGCAGCTAGTGAAAAGAGAAGCCCTAGAAAGATAAAAATGGTGAGCTTCTGGATGGTTCTTTCCCTTCCAGATCATTCCTGACATGCCTTCTGAGTACTAGGACTTCCAGATAGTGCTGTAATCAGAACTCCAAAAGACATAATTAAGAAGTTTGTTTTTGGTCAAAAAAAAAAAAAAAATGAAAACAGAAGGATTCAACTCCAAATTGCCACTTTAGGAGTGAAGAGGTGTGGGGAGGATTCACTGAGGTGCAAAGAAATATGAAGAGTACATGAGAGGTATCATAGTAACTTTAAACATCAGAGATGGACAGGGAAGCGGGGATATTTTACTTTGAAAATAGGTCTGTCTGTCTTTTGGAATACTGAAGAAATAAGCAAGAAATGGGAACATAGTTCATGAATCACGAGTAGAACTTGTGTAGCTATCAGGGAGTTTATAACACTGTAGAACTTAAACACAGTTTTAGGTAATAGAAATCACTTGGAAGTCAGTAATTTTTTTTTTAAATATGAAAGTTATTGTAAGTTCCAACCAGTGGTGTATGGCTGTTTGTGCCATCCCTTTCAGAAAAGTGAGGGCTTCTTATATCTGTGGCTGACAATGACCTCTGCTAGGATGTGATGGGGGAGAGACAGGGGTCCCTGGACTCTGGGTGAGGAGGAAGCTTGATGTTGTATGGACTGAACATGCCTCTCTGTTGAACTTCATGTGCAAAACTTTGTTTGTGGTTTGCGGCAGGCAAAATGGGCATTAACAATGTCTAGAAGAAGAGGGCTGAGCACAAGGCTGTGGTGCCATAAGCTCTCAGTACCTTAAGTACTCGTGACAGTTGCTGGTTCTGCTTTTGGCTGAGTGTCATTTGATTTTACTTATAAATACAAGGTGCAAAGGTAAGGAAAGAAGCTATTGGAATGAACATGGAATGGAATATACTAAGTCTGTCCATAAAGTATCCAGCCATATACTATGAAAAATAGAGACATTTATCCATACTACCCAAAGCAATCTACATATTCAATGCAATCCCAATTAAAATACCAATGACAGACTTCACAGAAATAGAAAAAATACTTCAAAAATTTATATGGAGCCAAAAACGCCCACGAATAGCCAAGAAATCTTGAGAAAGAAGAACAAGGTAGGAGGAATCATAATACCGGACTTGAGAAAGAAGAACAAGGTAGGAGGAATCACAATACCGGACTTCAAACAATACTACAAGGCTACTGTCATCAAAACAGCATGGTATTGGCATAAGAATAGACATATAGATCAATGGAACAGAATAGAGAGCCCAGAAATTAACCCAGGACTATATGGTCAACTAATATTTGACAAAGGGGGAAGGAACATCCAATGGAGTAAAAACAGTCTCTTCAACAAATGGTGTTGGGAGAACTGGACAGCAACATGCAAAAAGATAAAACTAGACCACCAACTTACACCATACACCAAAATAAACTCAAGATGGATAAAGGATTTAAACATAA
>PVIW01009690.1:0-44217 GCA_004026585.1 Noctilio leporinus | reverse complement strand
CTACGGTCCCTTCTCTCATGGCAGCCAGAGTGATCTTTTTTTTTTTAATTGTATTGTTGTTGTATTACATCCATCCCTTTTTTTCTCCCCTCTGTCCCCCTCCCCACCCACCCTTTCCCCCCAAAGTCAATCCCACCTGTTGCAGAGTGATCTTTTTAAAATGCAAATCAGATCATGTCACTCTTCAGCTCAAATTCCTTTAATGGTTTTTTTAATTGCACTTACAACCAAATCCATTGCAAATGACAGAAAATCCAACTCAACCTGGCTTAAATGATAAAAATGAATTTATGGGTAGCAAAATGGTTAAAGCTATTGCAGACTTCATATGTTCAAATCTCACATTTCAATGTTCAAGGGAGCCTTTTTTTTTAATTTAATTTTATTGTTGTATTACATCCATCCCCTTTTTGTCAAGGGAGCCTTTTCTAAGTCTTGATGGCCTTGCAGGCTAGCAACAGCCCTGGCAGTTCAGTTGGGAGTCTGCTTGTCTCTCTTCACTTCAGCAATAGCCCTCCTCTCCCAGTTCCTCCGCACCCCAGCTCCTTGAGCTGCTCCTCCTCAGCCTCTCCTTGTTCTTGCCCCAGGCTTCTGCTGTGAGTCCAGCAACACTTTGCTGCATGTAACCTACCCAGGGCTAGGGTAGGCCTCTCCCATTCCCTCCACCTCTACCTTCTTTTAAAGGAAACAGTTTTTTTAAAACATGTGCTACTGCAGCTCCCCATGAAGGCACTACTCTTTCTTTGTTACATGGCTCTGTTCATAACTACCATGTACAAAATCCCAGGAACATATTGCTCCTAATAATAAATATACTAGAAACAGTATCTTTTAGAGTTCCTCATCCCACAGCTGCCTGGGATGATGAAGCTGGGAGAGGGAAGAGTTGGCAATGCACCACAGATGATGTCTAGGCCTGCTTTGGGTTGTTTTTCCCACTCTTGCATCTCTCATAGGTACTATATGATTACAGACAATCCTTGGAAGCATGAACCCCAGAGCAGAGTTACTGTCCTATTGCAAAAGATCTATTTCTCCCTGCAAATTCTGCTATCTCTGCTGAATGACTTGATGAGTCACCTGGTCTCTCAAAGTCTGAAAAAACTAAGGGCTCTGAGGCTTATTGTGGCTCTAGTATTCAATGCTTCTCTGGCCTGAAATGTTAGTGTGAAATTATGTTTTCCCAAAGAAAGACTTTGTTAATGCAGCACAAAGGAGTTTTGGAACAGGGGGAGCAGCCCCAGGCCATGCCTGTGCTCCAGAGTATTAGTATTAGAGCTGCCACACAAGTGGGAGCCTTTCCCTCTATACCTGTCCATCCTTCATGCTGCTATAAGAGTCCTCTTCTCTAAGCCATCAACAAAACCATGTCGTTCTCTCTTTAAGAACACAGTGCTTAAAAGAGAAAGTCTAAATCCCCCAGAAATGTCATCAGGAATCAATTTGCCTCATCCTTTCCCACTCCTCCCACAAGCCTGATGTCCAGCCAAACAAGATGCCTTTTCTTCTCTGACTACCCCTCCTATTTCTTCTCTGACTACCCCTACTATTTTTATGCTAACTGGGCATTGCCTCTGCCTGGAATCTCCTTGTATCTGTTCCTTCATGTTTCCACTTTGTGCAATTCTACTTAATATCAAGGCTCCAAAGTCCTCTGTGCATCCTTGCCTAATCCTACCTTTTCATCAGAATTAAAGGCCCATTCTCTGGACAACCATGTATTGAGTCCTCTTCTAAATTCCCACAATAGCCAGCACTTATAACATGGTATGTGTATTTTCATGTATAAGTGAGCTCCGTACCGCCAGATAGGGGCAGGAGAGAAGGTAGGCCTTGGAGCCCAGCAGTCCTGGGCTACCAGTCTCAGTTACCAACTGGTGCCAGGTAGCAGGTGATGACTCATGCCCATGTGTGCATTTCCCCAGTGTCCACCCCACACACAGCAGCCCCTAGAGTCAGCTCCCACAGAGCCTGCACATGTGCACTCCCTGACATAAGAACAAGCAGCCCAACTATCTCCAGCAGATGCCTGGCAGCAATTGGGTTGCAGATTCACCTCAGACCTAGCACATTTATTCTGCTAATGATGTTTCTTAAAGCTCTAACAAAACTCTCTCCACTGAGCAGGTTCAATAACAGATTCTCATAAAAAATAAAGTTGGAGATCAAAGATGGCAACAGAGTAGAGAGCAGTGCTGATGGTGTTCTCGAGTATCAGAGCAGCTGGAGGATAGGATAGGGAGCACAAGACATATTCAGGTCCCTAAAAGTTGGAGGGGTCAGCATCTGGACTTAGGAGAGCACAACCCAGAGACAACGGAGACCTGTGGGAGAGCAGGTCAGGCAGTTCTGGGCCAGCAGGCTGGCCAAGACCAGCTCTGGGCAGTGGTGGCTCTACTCAGAGGGGCATGTTTAACTGAAGCCAGCTCCAGGCTCCCTGGTGACTAGAAATCTGAACAGTGAAGTGTGGACAGTGAGGGCAAACACAGGAGGGAAAGAGGAATTGAACTCCTGCAGGGGAGGGACTGTGTGAGAGATTTGCTCCAGCAATAGGGAGAGGAAGTTCCTCACTGGGTCAGAGGCAGATAAGAGTCCAGCGGGGAGCAGGAGCCAGGGAGCAGGGAAGTGCACTGCCCAGGGTGGCAAGAGGGCCAAAAATGGTGCTGCTGGGCCACCAGGGAAACAACAGCTTGAAGCCCCTGTGAGGGGGGAGGCCCAGCCCTGCGCACCCAAACAGGCCTCCAGGCTCCTGCAGAAACTCCAAACTGTGAGTTGGGAACTTGTAGCTGGGGCAACTGACCCACCCACTGCCATCGGACGTGCTGGGAGGGGCCCATCACAGAGGCAGTGTAAAGGACTCCCTCGGAGAGCTGATCTGCTAGGAAGATTGGCTCTTGCCCTGGGGAGCTGAGCAGTGTTGGCAGACCCTGGGCACTACTGGTAGACGGGGACAGCTTCCTCCGGGAGCTGAAGGGGCTGAGCCAGTCATTACAGGGACCAGCAAGGTTGCAGGCAGCCCTACAGGGGTGCAAGGTGCCCATCATAGGCAGGAACCTCCACCAGGAGCTAGAGGGGACACTCTGCGGGCCCCAGAACAACTGCAGCCTTAAAACCCAGCTAGGCTACTAAAGGCCCAGCCTACCTGAGGGCTGACACTCAGAACCGGCTCTGACTGAAAATTATAGGCCCTGTCACTACAAGACCAGCTAGACTGTAGACTGCAGAGACCTGACCAAGAAAAAGAGGCAGCCTCAGGAAATGGATGGCTGCTAATCTCAAGCACCTGAGTTACACTGAGAGCTACATAAACTATTAATCCCCAACATATCCTTTTCAAAAGTTACTTCTCACATATTTTTAATCTCCCCCTATCTCAATCCACCTAAATACTCAAGACCCTCCCCCAACTCTTGATTTAAAGTCTACTCACTCTCTGGCTACAACACATTCCCAGTCCTCAATCTAAGTATTCCTCCCCTCCCCAGCCACCTAAACCATTTCTTTGTTCTTTTCTTTCTTCCTTTTTCTTTCTTTTTCCTTCCTTCCTTTTTTTTTTTTTTTTTCCTTTTCTTCCTGTTAAAGCCCACAGGTCCTGGCTCCACCTCGACCAATCAGAGATCATAATAAAGGGTGAACAGTCACCTAAACCCTTTCTTTATTAATATTATTTTTTTTCTTTTGCTTGTTATTTATTCCTTTTTTTCTTTTTCTTTTTTTAATTAATTTTTTTCTCTCTGCTATAAACCCACAGTTCCAGGCTCCACCTGGACCAACCAGGGATCATTAAGGGTGACCAGCCACCTAAACATTTTTTGCTCTCTCTCTCTCTCTCTCTCTCTCTCTCTCTCTCTCTCTCTCTATATATATATATATATATATATATATATATATATATATATATATATATAAATTATATATATATATATATAATTTTTTTTTCCCTGCTAAAAGCCCTCAGTACCTGACTCCAACCAGACCAATCAGGGATTATTAAGGATGAACAGCCATCTAAACCCTTTCTTCTTATTATTATTATCTTTTTTTCCTGCTAAAAGCCCACAGGTCCTGGTTCCATCTGGGACCATCAATCAGGGACCATTAACAGTGAACAGGGAGCCAGATGCAGAAACTATAAACATAGGCCTACACTGTTCACGCATACTTGATGCTTTCTGATTCTCTCTCTCCTCATTTCCGTGAGAATAGAAGAATGTGAGGATAGAAGGAGCGTCTTGACTGGAAGGAAAGGAGCAACATACACAACCAATCCAGAACAAAACCAGACAGTCCAAATAAAGGCCACACCAAGAACAATAAGTAGAGAAAAATTGGGAGACTGTAATATTGGACAGCACAAATCTCCTAAAACAGAAGGGTGCTCAACTAAGGAAAGAAAGCAAAGCAGATTAATCCAAGGAAAAAACAAAAAAACAAAAAGCAAGCAACAACAGACACCCAAAATGGGGGAAAAGAAAGAATCAGTCCTTCACCAAAAGGAAAGGAAGAAACCCCAGAAACACCACCAAATGAAACAGAGGCACACAAAATATCAGATAAGGAATGCAAAAGAATGATGATAGAGAAGCTCAATGAGCTTAGCCAGCTCAAAGAAAGCTATAAACAACTCCAGGGAAGTTACAAGGAACTTACTGAGAGCTACAACAGCATCAAAAAGGACATAGAAACTATCAACAAGTGCCAGGAGAAAATGAAGAATACAACTTCTGAATTGAAGAATACAGTAGAAGGATTCAACGGTAGCATAGAGGAAGCAGAGGACCAGATCACCAAGTTGGAGGACAATGGAGACAAATACTCCAAGACACTACAAGAGAATACAAAAAGGCTAAACAAGATTTAAGAGGGTTTAAGAGAGCTGCAGGGCAACATGAAATGTAACAACATCCGTATCATAGAAATACCAGAAGAAGAGAAACAAAGAATGGAAAACCTGTTCAAAAAAGTCATGATAGAAAATTTCCCTAACATAATGAGTGAAAATATTAATCAAGTTCAGGAAGCACAGAGGGTCCCAATGAAGATCAATCCAAACAGACCAACACCAAGGCACATTATTATTAAAATGGCTAATTTCAAAGACAAAGAGAGAATCCTAAAAGCATCAAGAGAGAAAAGACAAATAACATACAAAGGGGCTCTAATAAGGCTATCAAATGATTATTCAATGGAAACAATTCAAGCCAGAAGGGAATGGCAAAAAGTATTTCAAGTCATGGTAAACAAAGGCATGCAACCAAGAATACTCTACCCAACAAGGCTCTCATTCAAGATAGAAGGAGAAATAAGGAGCTTCCCATACAAAAAAAAAAAAAAAAAAAAAAAAAAAAAAAAAAAAAAAAAAAAAAAAAAAAAAAAAAAAAAAAAAAAAAAAAAAAAAAAAAAAAAAGACTAAAAGAATACATCTCTACCAAACCAGCATTGCAAGAAATGCTAAAGGGTCTGCTATAAAAATAAGGAAACAAATAAAATGAAGAAACAGAGAAAGCCAAAGAGGAATACAGACACAAAGGGAGAAAATGGCAATGAATAATTATCAATCAATAATAACCTTAAATGTAAATGGATTAAATGTACCAATCAAAAGACATAGGGTAGCCCAATGCCCCACATATATGCTGTCTTCAAGACACCCACCTAAGAACAAAAGATTGATACAGATTGAGAGTGAAGGGATGGAAAAATATATATCAAACAAATGGACACACAAAAAAAAGCTGGAGTAGAAATACTGATTTCAGATAAAATAGATCTTACAATGAAGGACATAAAAAGGGACAAGAAGGATTGTTCCTAAGGGAACAATCCATCAAGAAGAAATAACTCTGGTAAACATATACATACCCAACATAGGAGCTCCAAAGTATATAAGGAAAACCTTGGAGGACTTAAGAAAGATATAGACAGCAACACACTAATAGTAGGGGATTTTAATACCCCACTATCAACAATGGACAGATCTTCCAAACAAAAATCCCCAAAGATGATGTGGAATTGAACAACACTCTAGAGGAAATGTACCTAACTGATGTATACAGAGTCTTTTACCCCAAAGAAGCAAAATATACATTCTTTTCAAATGCACATGGATCATTCTCCAAGATAGACCACATTGTATGTCACAAGACAAGCCTCCACAAATACAGGAAAAGTGAAATCATACAAAGCATTTTCTCAGATCACAATGGATTGAAACTAGAAACCAAATTCAAGGGAAAAAAAACAAAAATTCTCTAAATCATGGAGACTGAATAACATGGTTTAAGCAATGAATGGGTTAACAATGAGATCAAAGATGAAATCAAAAAGTTCCTGGAAACAAATGACAATGAAGACACAACAGCCCAAAACCTATGGTATACAGCAAAGACAGTGCTCAGAGGGAAATTTATAGCAATACAGGCCTTCCTAAAAAGATTACAAGAAGTTTATAAAAACAACCTAACCTCAAAGCTGCAAGAACTAGAAGAGCAACAACAAACAAAGCCCAAAGCAAGTAGAAGGAAGGAAATCATCAAGATCAGAGCAGAACTAAATAACTCAGAGACTCAAACAACAATTAGAAAAATCAACAGGTCCAGAGCTGGTTCTTTGAAAAAATAAACAAAATTGACAAGCCTTTATCCAGACTCATCAAGAAAAAGAGCGGACCCTGACAGAGGTGAAATCACAACTGATGCCTCAGAAATGCAAAAGATTGTAAGAAATTACTACAAACAACTATATAACAAAAAATTGACAACCAGGATGAAATGGACACATTTCTGGAAATGTATAATCTACCAAAACTGAACCCAGAAGAAGCAGAAAGCCTGAATAGGCCAATAACAACTGGTGAAATTAAAGAAGTAATCCAAAATCTCCCAAAGCACAAAAGCTCTGGACCAGATGGAAACACAGGTGAATTTTATAAAACATGTAAAGAAGAACTAACTCCTATCCTTCTCAACTGATACCAAAAAATACAGGAAGAGGGAAGACTCCCAAACTCTATGAGGCTAATATTATTCTAAACCCAAAACCAGGGCAAGACACAACTAAGAAAGAAAACTATAGGCCAATATCTCTGATGAACATAAATGCTAAAATTCTCACCAAATAATGGCCAATCAGATTTAGCAGTATATTACAAAGATCATACACCATGATCAAGTGGATTTCATCCCAGGGATACAAGGATGGTACAACATTCATCAATGAATCAATGTAATACACCACATCAACAAATTGAAAGATAAAAACCATATGATCATATCAATAGATGCTGAAAAAGCATTTGATAAAGTACAGCAACCATTTATGATAAAAACCCTCAGCAAAATGGGAATAGAGGGAGCATACCTCAACATCATAAAGGCCATCTATGAGAAACCTGTAGCCAACATCATACTTAATAGACAAAAACTGAAAGCTTTCCCACTAAGATCAAGAATGAGACAAGGCTGTCCACTTTCTCCAGTTCTATTCAACATTGTCTTGGAAGTTCTAGCTATAGCCATCAGAGAAGAAAAAGGAATCAAAGGTATCCAAATTGGAAAGGAGGAAGTCCAACTGTCATTATTTGAAGATGATTTGATACAAAACCCGATAGGCTCCACCAAAAACTCAACTTAACAAGCAAATTTAGCAAAATAGCTGGGTATAAAGTCAATATCCAGAAATCAAAAGCATTTTTGTATACCAATAATGAAACAACAGAAATAGAAGCGAAAAAACAAATCCCATTTATCATAGCAACAAGAAAAATAAAGTACCTAGGAATAAACTTACCTAAGGAGGTAAAAGACCTGTACTCAGAAAGCTACTGAACAATGAATAAAAATATCAAGAAAATACAAATAAATGGAAGCATATACCATGTTCATGGATGGGAAGAATTAACATCATGAAAATGTCCATACTACCCAAAGCAATCTACAAATTCAATGCAATCCCAATAAAAATACCAATGACAGGAGAGGAGAGAAGATGGCGACAGAGTAGAGAGCAGTGCTGATGGTGTTCTCGAGTACCAAGCAGCTAGAGGACAAGATAGGGAGTGTGAGACATCTTCAGCACACTAGGCATTGGAGAGGGCAGTATTTGGACACAGGGGAGCACAGCCTAGAGGCAGATGAGGCCAGCAGGACAGTAGCCCACAGACCGAGAATACAACCAGACAGCCCAAATAAAGGACACAACAAGAACAGCAAGTGAAGAAAATCTGGGAGACGGCAACATTGAACTCCACAAATCTCCTATCACAGAAGGGCACTCAACTAAGGCAAGGAAGCAAAGCAGGTTAACCCAAGGAAAGAACAAAAATAAATAAATAAATAAATAAATAAATAAATAAAGAGCAAGCAAGAACAGACACCAAAAATGGGGAAAAAAAGAATCAGTCCATCACCAAAAGGAAAGGAAGAATCCCCAGAAAGAACACAAAATGAAACAGAGGCACCTGGAATATCAGATAAGGAATTCAAAAGAATGATGATACAGAAGCTCAGTGAGCTCAGCCACATCAAAGAAAACTGTAAACAACTCCAGGAGAACTATAAGCAACTCTAGGGAAATTACAAAGAACTCCGGGAAATTACAAAGAACTCCAGGGAAGTTACAAGGAACTTACTGAGAACTACAACAACATGAAAAAGGACATGGAAACTATCAATAAGTGCCAGGAGGAAATGAAGAATACAATTTCTGAATTAAAGAATACAGTAGAAGGAATCAACAGTAGGCTAGAGGAAGCAGAGGACCAGATCAGCGAGTTGAAGGATAATGTAGACAAATACTCCAAGACAGTACAAGAGAATCAAAAAAGGCTGAACAAGACTGAAGAGAGGTTAAGAGAGCTGCAGGACAACATGAAACGTGACAACATCCGTATCATAGGTATACCAGAAGGAGAAGAGAAACAAGGAATGGAAAACCTGTTCAAAAAAGTCATGATAGAAAATTTTCCTCATATGATGAGTGAAAACTTTAATCCAGTTCAGGAAGCACATAGGGTCCCAATGAGGAACAACCCAAACAGACCAACATCAAGGCACATTATTATTAAAATGGCTAATTTCAAAGACAAAGAGAGAATCCTAAAAGCATCAAGAGAGAAAAGACAAATAACATACAAAGGGGCTCTAATAAGGCTATCAAATGATTATTCAATGGAAACAATTCAAGCCAGAAGGGAATGGCAAAAAGTATTTCAAGTCATGGTAAACAAAGGCCTGCAACCAAGAATACTCTACCCAACAAGGCTCTCATTCAAGATAGAAGGAGAAATAAGGACCTTCCCAGACAAAAAAAAAAAAAGACTAAAAGAATACATCTCTACCAAACCAGCATTGCAAGAAATGCTAAAGGGTCTGCTATAAAAATAAGGAAACAAATAAAATGAAGAAACAGAGAAAGCCAAAGAGGAATACAGACACAAAGGGAGGAAATGGCAATGAATAAGTGTCAATCAATAATCACCTTAAATGTAAATGGATTAAATGCACCAATCAAAAGACATAGGGTAGCCGAATGGATAAGACAGCATGGCCCACATACATGCTGTCTTCAAGAGACCCACCTCAGAACAAAAGATCGACACAGATTGAGAGTGAAGGGATGAAAAACTATATATCAAGCAAATGGACATGAAAAAAAAAAAGCTGGAGTAATAATACTGATTTCAGATAAAATAGATTTTACAATGAAGGCCATAAAAAGGGACAAAGATGGACATTTCATAATACTTAGGGAACAACCCATCAGGAAGAAATAACTCTGATAAACGTATACGCATCCAACATAGGAGCTTCGAAATATATAAGGAAAATCTTGGAAGACTTTAAGTAAGATATAGAGAGCAACACACTAATAGTAGGGGATTTTAATACCCCACTATCAACAATGGACAGATCTTCCAAACGAAAAATCCCCAGAGATGTTGTGGCATTGAACAACACTCTAGAGGAAATGGACCTAACTGATGTATACAGTCTTTTACCCCAAAGAAGCAAAATGCACATTCTTTTCAAATGCACATGGACCATTCTCCAAGATAGACCACATGGTATGTCACAAGACAAGCCTCCACAAATACAGGAAAATTGAAATCATACAAAGTATCTTCTCAGATCACAAGGGCTTGAAACTAGAAAACAAATTCAAGGGAAAAACCCAAAAATTCTCTAACTCATGGAGAATGAATAGCATGCTTTTAAGCAATGAAGGGGTCAACAAGGAGATCAAAGATGAAATCAAAAAGTTCCTGGAAACAAATGACAATGAACACACAACAGCCCAAAACCTATGGGATACAGCAAAGGCAGTTCTCAGGGGGAAATTTAAAGCAATACAGGCCTTCCAAAAAAGGTTACAAGAAGTTTATAAAAACGACCTAACCACAAAGTGGCAAGAACTAGAGGAGCAACAACAAACAAAGCCCAGAGTAAGTAGGAGGAAAGAAATCATCAAGATCAGAGCAGAACTAAATAACTCAGAGATTCAAACTACAATTCGAAAGATCAACAGGTCCAGGAGCTGGTTCTTTGAAAAAATAAACAAAATTGACAAGCCCTTATCCAGACTTATCAAGAAAAAGAGAGAGAGGACCCCAATAAACAAAATCAGAACTGAGAGAGGGGAAATCACAACTGATACCTCAGAAATACAAAAGATTGTAAGAAATTACTACAAACAACTCTATGACAAAAAATATGACAACCTGGATGAAATGGATACATTTCTGGAAAGGTACAGTTTACCAAAACTGAACCCAGAAGAAGCAGAAAGACTGAATAGGCCAATAACAATGGGTGAAATTAAAGAAGTCACCCAAAATCTCCCAAAGCACCAAAGCCCTGGATCAGATGGCTAAACAGTGAATTTTACCAAACATTTAAAGAAGAACTAACTCCTATCCTCCTCAAACTATACCAAAAAATTCAGGAAGAGGGAAGACTCCCAAAATCTTTCTTTGAGGCCAATATTATTCTAATCCCAAAACCAGGGCAAGATCCAACTAAGAAGGAAAGGTACAGGCCAATATCTCTGATGAATATATATGCTAAAATTCTCAACAAAATATTGGCCAACTGGATTCAGTAGTATATTACAAAGATCATACACCATGGTCAAGTGGGTTTCATCCCAGGGATGCAAGGATGGTACAACATTCATCAATCAATCAATGTAATACACCACATCAACAAATTGAAAGATAAAAACCATATATGATCATATCCATAGATGCTGAAAAAGTATTTGATAAAGTGCAGCAACCATTTATGATAAAAACCCTCAGCAAGATGGGAATAGAGGGAGCATACCTCAACATCATAAAAGCCATCTATGAGAAACCTGAAGCCAACATCATTCTTAACAGACAAAAACTGAAAGCTTTCCCCCTAAGATCAGGAACAAGACAAGGCTGTCCTCTTTCTCCACTTCTATTCAACATTGTCTTGAAATTTCTAGCTACAGCCATCAGAGAAGAAAAAGGAATCAAAGGTATCCAAATTGTAAAGGAGGAAGTCAAACTGTCATTATTTGCAGATGATATGATAGTGTACATACAAAACCTGATTGGCTCCACCAAAAACTTACTCGACCTAATAAGCAAATTTAGCAAAATAGCTGGGTATAAAGTCAATATCCAGAAATCAAAAGCATTTTTGTATACCAATAATGAAACAACAGAAATAGAAGTGAAAAAACAAATCCCATTTACCATAGCAACCAGAAAAATAAAGTACCTAGGAATCAACTTAACTAAGGAGGTAAAAGACCTGTACTCAGAAAACTACAGAACAATGAAGAAAGAAATCAAGGAAGACACAAATAAATGGAAGCATATATCATGTTCGTGGGTGGGAAGAATTAACATCATTAAAATGTCCATACTACCCAAAGCAATCTACATATTCAATGCAATCCCAATTAAAATACCAATGACAGACTTCACAGAAATAGAAAAAAATACTTCAAAAATTTATATGGAGCCAAAAATGCCCAGGAATAGCCACCACAATCTTGAGAAAGAAGAACAAGGTAGGAGGAATCATAATACCGGACTTCAAACAATACTACAAGGCTTATGTCATCAAAACAGCCTGGTAGTGGCATAAGAACAGACATATCGATCAATGGAACAGAATAGAGAGCCCAGAAATTAACCCAGGACTCTATGGTCAACTCATATTTGACAAAGGGGGAAGGAACATTAAATGGAGTAAAAACAGTCTCTTCAACAAATGGTATTTGGAGAACTGGACAGCAACATGCAAAAAGTTAAAACTAGACCACCAACTTACACCATACACCAAAATAAACTCAAGATGGATAAAGGATTGAAACATAAGCAGTGCCACCATAAAGGTCCTTGAGCAAAATATAGGCAGTAAACTTCTGGATATCCTACGCAAAAATATGTTTACTGATACTTCACCAAGGGCAAAGGAAATCAAAGAACGAATCAACAAATGGGACTATATCAAATTGAAAAGTTTCTGTTCAGCTAAAGAAAATATCAGCAAAATTCAAAGGGAACCACCTGTATGGGAAAACATAATTGCCAATGATACCTCAGACTAAGGTCTGATCTCCAAAATATATAAAGAACTAATGTGACTCAACACCAGGGAGACAGACAGCCCAATTAAAAAATGGGCAAAGGACCTGAACAGACAACTCACTAAAGAAGATATACAAAGGTCCCAGAGACATATGAAAGAATGCTCAACATCACTAGTTATCAGAGATGTAAATTAAAACCATAATAACATACCACCTCGCCCCTGTCAGAATGGCAATCATGAACAAATCAACAAACAATAAGTGTTGGCGAGGATGTGGGGCAAATGGAACCCTTGTGCACTGTTGGTGGAAATGCAGGTAGGTGCAGCCCCTGTGGAAAACAGTATGGGGTTTCTTTTAAAAACTGAAAATGGAACTCTCATTTGATCCATTGATTCCACTACTTGGACTATACCCAAAAAATCCTGAAACACCAGTTCATAATAGCCTATGTACACCTATGTTCATAGAAGCACTATCGACAATATCCAAGTGCTTTAATCAGCCTAAGTGCCCATCAGTGGATTATTCGGATCAAAAAACTGGTACATTTACACAATGGACTATATACAGCAGAAGGAAAGAAGGAACTCCTACCCTTTGCAACAACATAGATGGGACTGGAGAATGTCATGCTTAGTGAAATAAGCATGTGAGGGGCAGACAGGCAAAAGAATCAGGTGGTGATGTGGAGTGAGGTTCAGGCAGAATCTGGTCAGAGAAATCCATAAGCCCACCCAGAGGGCATAGAGCCTTCATTTGTCAGTGAAGGACAAATACCATATGATCTCACCCATTACAGGACAATAATGAACAGAACTAACAACAAGCAAAACAAAACCAAATATATGAATTCAGTGAATAGGCCTTCAGTAGTCAGGGGGAAAGAGGTTGGATGGAGAGGGGAGGCAGAGACAAGGAAACAGGGCAGTTTAGACAAGAACCTAGTATGCGGGAACCATGCACAAGGACAACAGGTGGGACTGACTTTATGAGGAATGGGTGGGTGGGGAGGGGGACAGAGGGGAGCAAAAAGGGAATGGATGTAACACAACAACATTAAAATTAAAAAAGAAAAAAAGTTTGAATCTCAAAAAATAAAAAATAAATAAAGTCAGTACATTAAACTCAAACTTCAGTACATTAGTGGATCCAGAGGAAGTGGCCTAAATGTACCAAGTACCAGGCTGTTGCTGTCTTTTAATTAGGAAATAATAATGATGAGCTCATTGTTATTTCTGGTCTCTCCCTAAGAAAGTGTTTCTGATGTCCCATGTAAGATATTTCAGTGGAAAACCACATGTTTATACTAGTACAAAACCATCTGAGTGGCTAGAAACAGAAGGAAGTTTTCCCTGCTTGGTCTCACCAATTCCAACCTATTCTCCAATCCCCCTTTCTCCATTTAACTAATTATTGCCTTGCAGTCATGTGTAAGGCTCTATGCCCTCTGGGTGGGCTTATGGATTTCTCTGACCAGATTCTGCCTGAACCTCACTCCACATCACCACCTGATTCTTTTGCCTGTCTGCCCCTCCAGCCTTTGAGGTACCTGTTAAAGGCACTATGTGCTAGGAGTTAAGACAGGCAAAGTTGCCTGACTAAAGGTTTCTGGTCTCCAGGGGCTCACAGTCTAGCTAAAAAGAGACATAAAAATTAATAAGCACAGAAGTTAAGGGCCACAGTAGAGGCATGTTCAAACTGTCCTGGGGGTCAAGAAGGGATGACCATTTTTTGATGAATTCCAGGCTAGGCTTCATGAAAATGGGCACTGAGCTGGCTACTGAGGAAAAGTAGAAGGGGGAGGCACACAAGAGAGGGCACTTCAGTAGCTGGGACTGCCCATGCCACAGATGTGAAGCAAAGCACACATGAATGTGAGATGGAACTACTACCAGAACCCCGGGGGCGGGGGGGCAAGGTGGCAGGGGCTGTGCCCAGGGCTCTGCATGCAGAAGGTGTAAACTGGACAATCAGGCAGTGCCAATGTCACTTGCCATTCTGAAGCTGCAATGGGTCGCAGAACATAGTTGGATTAGAGAGAAATCAGTCGTATTTGGTTCATTTAGCATGATTCTGAATCATCTTCATGTATTTCCATTTCATACCCAGTTCATGAAGACCTGAAGCCCCCACCTCAATTCCATCCTTATTCTTCATAGACACATAGTAAGAGGGGGCATTGGGAAGTGTGGGAGGGTACTTTTTTGAGACTCAAAAAGGTAAGTGATACAGTAAAGCACTGAGAGCTAATAGTAGTGCTAAGACAGACAAGACAGTGGGTCCCAGGATCCCTCCCAGGCACTGCATGTGTATGGACCATCCACCCTCTCTCCCTGCCTATGTGACAGGATGCCCACAGGGACTGCTATGCCCAATCTCCTCAAGTTGCACAGCTCCTGTCCACAGTATGGTCCCCTTTCTCTGAGTGCATCTCTAGAGAAAAGGAATCTGGCCTCTTTTTGAAATGGCAGGCACAGGAAACAGGCAGGGACCATACATCAAGAAATCCTTTGACTTCAGATAGAATCATTCCCAACTGGTCTGTTCCCACATGGCTCACCCTTTTCCTACCTCCTTGCCTTTCTTGAAAAATACCCCTAATCATTTATCCCAGCAAGACATATTTTTAGCCCATGTTTCTTGAGGTTCAGACACGAAAATGAATGAGCAAACCCATGTCAACTGGGGATGAACCAATTAAATAGTAGTGGCAGAGCTGTTATAAGTGGTGGTTTCCAGGGAAGGTTCCTGGCTGCTAAAACTTTGTCTCCTCCTGATGCTGACTGACCTGAGGAGCATGTAACCCAATGAACCCCATTAGAAACATACAACTGCTATGCCTCAGGGTTAACACCTTGACCAATATACAAAGGTCAAGGACTCTTGGTCGCTGGCCATTGGGCCACTGAGGGGAGAATCCAAGGTACTGCACTGTGAAACACCAGAACACAAAATGGAACCCACAAAAGAGTGCAGCACTCAGCCCAGAGCCAATCCCCTTGCTGAGGAGGGAAGAAGATTACTCCTCTCCATAAGCAGACAGAGAATGTCCCTGAATGACATTCTCACTACAGAGTGTGGCTCAGTGGTTCCCAATAATTCTCTGTCTGTCTTCATAGAGCTCAAGTTAAAAAAACTATAGGGTTGCTAACTAAAGATTCTTGAAACTGATGGTCATTACCTAAAAATTATAATCAAGATTTCTGGAGCCCTGAGTAGGTAAACCTCAGTAAATAGATTCAACTCCTCTCTTTCAAAATTCATCACTATTGCTATTTCAGACAAGTAAGAGGAAGTTTAAGAGCCTAGGACCAGGGGAACTAAGATGGTGGAGGAGTAAGTGGTGCTACACCAACCTCCTCCCGGGACCAATCTGGAATTACAACTTAATTGGGGAGAAATTATTGGGAATAACCAACAGAACACCAGCTGGAGAGAAGCCTCATAACCACAGACAGAATAGAAGAGGCTGCTTCATCACATCATGACTGCTGGAAAATATGGAGACAAGAGAGAGCTGGCTGGGCTCCCAAGGGCAGGACCTGAAGGGACCAGAGCCAGGGGTTCTACCTGAGAAGTGTGAGGTCTTAAACCCTCAGCTGTACTCCCCATGGTACAGCAACACAGCTGAGGGTAAAACAGCATCTAGCTGTGAAAAACAAAAAGCCATAGAGACAGGAATTATTAAAGTAACGATGCACAAAAATATATTGGCACTCACTCACCATGGGCTCCAGTAGAGGGAGGGCAGAGTGGACTAGAGACACTTAAGGAGAGTTTGGGGCAGTGGCTTTGAGTAGAGAAATGAGGAAGCAAACAACAGGATTCCAGTGCTAACTCCTCCCCCACACCATAGGCAGACTATTCTACTCCAAGCAGTGTCAGTCTAAGTGGACATCATAGCTCCTCCCATAGTAATTAATCTGCCCTGCCCAGGGCACGTGAGACTGGCCTCTGATCACAAATTGATTGGATTAAAAACTAAATTAATCTGACACGCCCAACAGTGCCTACACCTGACCACTGGTCACAGATTGATTGGGTTACAACTGAATCAATCTGTCCCACCCAGTGGTGGTTACAACTGACAGCTAATCACAGGTAAATTGGATAAAAAACTGAAAGACACAAGGACAGTGGATCTCTGGTAGGCCCCAACAGGCTGACTAGGCCCAGAGAGGGACATGATCTGACATCACCAGAAATGGATATGGGAAGTAAAGAAAGGGCATCTCTACATGATAAAAGGTTACACAAAAAAGACCTGAAGTCAAAGCAGCACAATCCAAGAAGCAGAAACAAAGAAGTCACATAAATGGGGAGTCAAAGAAACAATTGAATTTCTTTCAAATTGAAAGAAAACGAGGAATCCCCAGAAAGACTGCTAAATGAAATAGAGGCAAGTAAACTATCAGACATGAAATTCAAATAATGATAAAGAAGCTCAATGAGCTCACTGAGCTCAAAGAAAACTACAAACAACTCCAGTGGAACTATGAAGAACTCCAGAGCAACTATGAAGAACTCCAGGGAAGCTACAAGGAACTTACTGAAAACAACACCAGCACTAAAAAGGACATAGAAGCTATCAATAAGAGCCAGGAGGAAATAAATAATACAATTTCTAAACTGAATAACACAGTAGAAGAAATCAAAAGCAGGCTACAGGAAGCAGAGAACCAGATCAGTGAGGTGGAGGAAAAAATAGAAAAAAAATTCCCAGACAGCGCAACAAAATGAAAAAAGACTAAAAAAGAATTAAGAGGTTTTAAGAGAACTGCAGTGCAGTACAACATGAAATGCAATAACATCTGTATCATAGAAATATCAGAAAGAGAAGAAGAGAAGCAGGGATAGAAAATCTGTTTGAAAAAGTAATGACAGAAAACTTCCCTAACTTGAGGAGAGAAAATTATGCAAGTTCAAGAAGCACAGAGGGTCCCAAAGAAGATGAACCCACACATTCCCACGCCAAGACAGATCATGTTTAAAATGGCAAATGTCAAAGACAAGGAGAGAATCCTAAAAGCATCAAGAGAGAAATAGCTACTAACATACAAGGGTGCTCTGATAAGGTTATCAGCTGATTTCTCAACAGAAACACTACAAGCCAGATGGGAATGGCAAAAAATATTCCAAGCAATGAAAAACAAAGGCCCCCAACAAAGACTACTCTACTCAGCAAGGCTCTCATTCAAAATGGAAGGTAAAATAAGGAGTTTCCCAGACAAAAGAAGGCTAACAGAATACGGCTTCACCAAACCAACACTACAAGAGATGTGAAAGGGTCTGATTAAAAAAGATGAAGGAACAGAGAGAGATAGAGAGGAACACAGTTACAAAGGAAAAAAATGTCAATGAATAAGCAACTATCAATAATAATCTTAAATTTAAATAGATCAAATGCACCAATAAAAAGACATAGGGTAGCTGAATGGATGAGAAAACATGACCCATATATATGCTGTCTACAAGAGACCCACCTCAGAACAAAAGATTGACACAGACTGAAAGTGAAGGGAAAGAAAAATATATTTCATGCAAATAAACATGATAAAAAGGATGGGGAGGCAATACTTATTTCAGAAAAAAAAAAGATTTTACAATGAAGGCATAAAAAAAGACAAAGAAGGGCATTTCATAATACTCAAGGGAACAATCCATCAAGAAGATATAACCCTTGTAAACATATATGCACCCAATGTAGGAGCACCCAAATTATAAGGAAAGTGTTGGAGGACTTCAAGAAGGATATGGACAGCAACACTCTAATAGTAGGGGATTTTAACATCCTATCATCAACAATTGAGAGATCTTCCAAGTAAAAAACACCAATGATATTGTGGATTGAACAACACTTTAGACAAATTAACTTAATTTATATATACAGAACTTTCTACCCCAAAGAAGCAAAAAACATTCTTTTCAAATGCACATGGAATATTCTCAAAGATATACCACCTGGCAGGATGCAAAAAAAAGCCTCCATAAATTCAAGAAAACTGAAATCATACCATGAATCTTCTCAGATCAAATGGCCTGAAACTACAAACCAACCTCAAGAAAAAATACCCAAAATATTCAAATGCATGGAAACTGCATAACATGGTATTAAATAATGAATGGGTTAACAATGAAATCAAGAAAAAATCAAAACATTTCTGGAAACAAATGAAAATGAACAAATAACAGCCCCAAACCTATGGGACACAATAAAGGCAGTCGTCAGATGGAAGTTCATAGAAATACAGGCCTACCTGAAAAAAGGATAGAAAAATCTCATATAAACAACCTAACCAGAAAGCTACAAGAACTAGAGAAATAAAACAAAGACCAGAGCAAGTAGAAGGAAGAAAATAATCAAGATCAGAGCAAAATTAAATTATATAGACACTAAAAGATCAGTTCAAAGGATCAATAAATCCAGGAGCTGGTTCTTAGAAAAGATAAACAAAATCAACAAGCCTTTAACCAGATTCATCAAGAAACAAAGTAAAAGGGCCCAAATAAATAAAATCAGAAACAAAAAAAGAGCAATCACAACTGATACCAAAGAAATAAAAAGGATTGTAATATATTACTAGAAACAACTATTTGACAAGAAACTTGGGTAAAATGGACAAATTTCTGAAAATGTAGAATCTTCCAAAACAGAAACAAAAAAAAAACAGGAAGCCTGAATAGACTAATAACAACATGTGAAATTGAAGTAATAATCAATAATCTCCCAGAGTAAAAAGCCACAGACCAGATGGCTACACAGGTGAATTTTATTGAACATTTAGGGAAGAAGTAATTCCTATCCTCCTCACACTATTTCAAAAAATCCACAAAGAGGGAAGAATTCCAAACTCTTTCTATGAGGCTGGTATTATTTTAATCCCAAAACCAGGTGGAGACACAATTAAGAAAGAAAACTATAGGCCAATATCTCTGATTAACATAGATACTAAAATTCTCAACAAAATATTGGCAAACCAGATATAGCAATTCATTAAAAAGATCATACACCATAATCAAATGAGATTCATCCCAGGGATGCAGGGATGGTATAATATTTACAAACCGATAAACTTGATACACCACATAAACAAAATGAAAGACAAAAACCATACGATCATTATCAATAGATGCTGAAAAAGCATTGATAAAGTATAGCACCCATGTATGATTAAAATGCTCAGCAAAGTGGAAATAGAGGAACATACTTCAACATAATAAAAGCCATATATGAGAAACCTGCAGCCAACATTTTACTCAATGGGCAAACCTAAAAGCTTTCTCCCTAAGATCAGGAACAAGACAAGGGTGTCCACTTTCTCCACTTCTATTCAACATAGTTCTGGAAGTTACAGCCATAGCAACTGGACAAGAGAAAGAAATCAAAGGTGTCCAAATTGGAAAGGAGGAAGTAAAACTGTCATTACTTGCAGATGACATGATAATATATATAGAAAATTGAATAGACTCCACCAAAAAACTACTCAGTCTAAATTCAGCAAAATAGCTGGGTATAAAATTAATATCCAGAAATTGAAGGCATTTTTGTATACTAACAATGAAACTGAAACATCAGAGATAGAAGCTAGAAAACATATCCCATTTACCCTAGCAACAAGAAAAATAAAGTACTTAAGAATAAATTTAACTAAGGAGGTAAAAGACCTGTACTGGGAGAACTACAGGACACTGACAAAAGAAATGAAGGAAGATACAAATAAATGGAAGCATATACCATGTTCATAGATGGGAAGAATTAACATCATAAAAATGTCCATACTACCCAAAGTAATTTATAGGTTCAAAGCAATCTCTATTAAAATGCCAATGACATATTTCATAGATATAGAAAAAATTCTTTAAAAATTTATATCAAGCAAAAACAACCATAAATAGCAACAGCAATCTTAAGAAAGAAGAACAAAGTAGGAGGTATAACAATACTGGATATTAAACTATACTACAAGAGCCCTGTAATCAAAACAGTATGGTACTGGCATAAGAATAGACATATAGATCAATGGAACAGAATAGAGAGCTCAGAAATAAACCCAGGACTCTATGGTCAATTAATATTTGAAAAAGGGGAAGGAACAAAAAAATGGAGTGAAAATGGCTTCTTCAACAAGTAGTGTTGGGAGAACTGGATAGGGACATGCAAAACAAAAATTAATAAAGCTAGACCACTGTACACCAGAATAAACTCAAAATGGATAAAGGACTTAAACATAAACCATGCCACAATAAAAATCCTAGGGGTTGCTGGTTTGATTCCCCAGCCAGGGCACATAATGAGGTTGCAAGCCAGGTCTCCAGCCAGGTTTGTAGCTGGAGGCAGATGAAAGGCAACCATACATTGATGTCTCTCTCCCTCTGTCTCTCTTCCTTCCCCTCTCTCTAAAAATAATAAATAAAATCTTAAAAAAAAATCCTAGGGGAAAATATTAGCAGTAAGATTGCAAATATCCCATGCAGCAATAGTTTCACTGATATTTCTCCTAGGGCAAGGGTAATAAATGAACAAATAAACAAATGGGAGTACATCCAATGAAAAATCTTCTGTTCAGCTAAAGACAACACTAGCAAAATGAAAAGAGAACCAACAGTATGGGAAAACATATTTGCCAATGATACCTCAGACAAGGGTTTGATCTCCAAAATATATAAAGCACTTATACAACTAACATCAGGGAGACAGACAGCCCAATTAAAAAATGGCAAAGGATGCCCTGGCTGGTGGCACAGCGGATAAGGCACCAGCCTGCATGAACCCAAAGGTTGCTGGTTCAATTCCCCAGCCAGGGCAGATAACCAGCTTGCAACCCAGGTCTCTAGCCAAGTCCTTAGCTGGAGGCAGATGAAAGGCAATCATACATTGATGCTTCTCCCTCTTTCTTCCTCCCTCCATGCCTTTCTCTCTGAAAATAATAAATAAAATCTTTTAAAATATATGGTACATTTACACAACAGAAAGAAGGAACTTCTACCTTTTGTGACAACATGGATGGAACTGGAGAATATTATGGTTAGTGAAATAAGCCAGTCAGTAAAAGACAAATACTATATGATCTCACCCATTACAGGACACTAATGAACAAAACAAATAAGCAAAATTGAACCTGAGGCATGGAAACAAAGAACAGACTTTCAGTTTGCAGAGGGGAGGGGGTAGGTTGAGAAAGAGGCAAAGAAGGGGAACAGTTTAGTCATGGAACTAGTAGTATAAATGATCCATGGACATGGATAACATGTGGGGATTAATTTTAGGAGAGGTGATGGGGAGGGTGGGGTAGGGGAGAGCAATGGGATAAATGTAATACAACAATAATAAATTAATTTGAAGAAAAATTAAAACAATTAAAAAAATAAATAAAAGAGCCTAGGCCCTAGAGTTGAACTGTGTATACTATAACCTCATCATTTCCTGGCTGTGTGAACTCCACCAGATTTCTTAACTTCTCTGAATCTCTTTCCTCACATATAAGAAAGGTTAATAATTATAGTACCTGAAAGCACTTAGAACAGTGCTTCTTCACAGCAATACCAGTAATTATAATGAAAGATTCCCATCTGACATTTGCCCAACTATATTTTTAAACTCTTTTCAATGAGCATATATCACCATTTTATAATAAATACTATCTTAAGAAGAAACATTCTAAATACTACACATAAAGTGATTCTGAGTGAGCAGAATTCCATTTCTGATATGACTATAGAACACACATAAGTGTTCCATCCAGTTTCAGCAGTGACTCCCATAGTTCCCTCACAACTGCTAATGGAGCTGCAGAACCCCAGCCACAGGAGGCAGCAAGCCCTGCCTCCTCCCCACACTAAGCACAGCCTTCTGTGGTTTGCTGATGCCTCTGGCTTTGTGACACCTCCCCCAACACAGCCATGGGACCTCACAACTGGGCCACTGCACCCAAGTTCTGGCTCAAGCACCAACAAGCTGTGTAGCCTGGGAACAACTGCACAATCTTGCCTTATATTCCTCATCCCAGATTAGAGAAACAGGAACCCTCCAGCATAGGAGTGTTGTGAAGATCAAACATGCCTGACACCATGCTGCACACCTGGGTTGTGTTCAATAAGCCTTGGATTTATTCTCCCCTCGCACCCCCTCCCACCTTGGTTCTTCAAGTTTTCTTTACAGTCCCTTGGTGAAATAGGACAAATGTTCTTCCAAGATGACATCTCTGGTGATAATTTCCAACCCTCCATTTCCAGTTCTGCCCTCTCTCTCCTGTTATAGGACCAGAGTTCTCATGACCCACTGACCCACAGGACATCCTCCTCCTTTGTCCTGCTGGTACCCAAACTCACCCTGTTACAAGATAATTATCACCAGTAGAGGAAGGGATGCAGCTTCCTAACAACAGCAGAACTACGACTGTCCAATTTCCAACTTAAAAACAAACAGAACTGTTCTTGCTACTTATCTATTGTGGCTCTTTTGATTAAGAGGGCTTGTTTAGGTAAATTTATCTCATTTAATTGAAGGCTTGTTCAAAAATCTTATTCAGAAGTGAATAGGATGCTCTTGTCCTCAAGACATGCCTGCTCTTCTGGATGAAACAACGAAATAAATCATTTCAACTCACTGAGTGTCAGATGCTCCATTAAAACCTGTTCAAAGTTTGGCACTGGCTCCAAGGAGGGGCAATTGGTTCTGCCCAGAGGGGAGGCATCAACAAAGGCTGGAGCTGGGTCTGGGATGCTTAGGAGTTTGGCAGGAGATAGGCAAGGAGGGAAAGATAGAGAGAGCAGCACAAAGACCCTGGAACCTGAACTAGCATAACACATTCAGAAAGCTGGACCTAAACGCTGTGCCTGAACCCCAGGTTGCAGGGGAAGGTAATGAAACACACAGGACAAACACTGGGAAGTTTGGGGAAGGCCTTATCTAACAGACTAATAAGAGGTTCTTTGTATTTTTGAAGCCACAACCTTCTTTGACAACTTGATAAATGTTACCAACCTGTACCTCAAAATGCACAGATTCACAATTTTGCCTACAACTCAGGAGGCTTCCACTCCTGAACCCCATCCATACTCCTACATGTTTAAGAACTGCTAGTTAGAAACTTAGATGACCTGAGGAAGTGTTCTCAAGAAGAAACCTGGTAAAATGGCCTTAGTATGCCTTGACACTCTGTGTCTTGGACTATCCTCCCTAACAGCACTGGAACACATGTCTTTCCACTCTTTCTCCACCGCCTGCCGAGGCTGTGAGACATGTGGTGACCTCTCCCTGACACATAGGTGGGGGACACCATCAACAGGCCCGGAGCTGCCTCAACCACAGACACTGGTGCCAAGCACAGAGAGTGCTCCATCCCTCTCTCACCTGTTCCATCCCTCAACTTCTGCCACCAAATCATTTCTCTGCCCATGACCAAGTCATAGCCCCAGACCCAAAGCAACTGAACTATTTCAAAGCCACCTTCAGTGACTACCTTGGAAAAGGCCTTGGAGAGCCACATAGGTTTGAGGTGCTGACTCTCCCACTGGCTGCCTTATTTCCTTAAACCAGCTCCAGAAGCCACCCTGGGCCACACTCCTGGCAGAGCCCACCATCTGGCCTCACGATGGGGGCAGGTGGTTATGCCTTTGGTGATTCTGTTCAGCTGGGAAAGCTGGCATGGCTTTAAATGTTTAACCACTTTAAATACATTGATCATGATAATAATTTTGCTGATGGAAGCTTAATTTTAGCTCCAGAGCAAATGAGATTTGCTGAACCCAAAACACTTTCAATTAAGTGCCTGGCCAGCTTCCCTTGGAGCAGATGGCTACAAGGGGCAGCTGCATATCCTGGTCAGAGCACTAGACCTGGAGTCCACTGGCAAAGAGAGGCAAATAGTAATAATACCCATTGTGCTGTGAAAAGCAAATGAGGTTGTGTCTGGAAAACTGCTTCCCTGCTGACATATAAAGTGCATACAAATAAAAGAGATTATCATCATTGATAGTTAAAGGTGCCCCCAGCTTGTCTGCAGGGGTCAACCCTAAGATTTGTCAGACCACTTACCCAAACCTCTTTAAGAGAGCAGGGACACAACATCCAGAACTGATCCACAGGCCTTCTCCAGAAGACACCAGCAATGGGGCTGTACTCTCCTCTCAAATCAAGATAGTCTCTTTGTGGGCACCTCCTAACCTAGCGAGCCCTCCCCAAGCTAGAGTCTGAGCTGAGGGCCTCTTACCTGCTCTGGAAGGGGCTTTGGCTTGGAGGACATCCCAGGAGCTTCTGAGCAGGTAGTCAGCACTGCTGTCCTTCCCTTGCATAGAATCCCCACTCCTGGAGAGTGAGGAGACGAGAAACCTCCAACCTGGCCCCTGGCCCAGTGGAGATGCTGGCCTTTTTTGACACCTTCCTTGGGAGTCCCCTAGCCCATTCTAGGGTATGGTCAGAGCCCTGAGCCCAGGCCCCACATCAGCAGAGTCATCCTGTTTTATTTTGCTAATGGACTGACTTGCCAATGAAGAAACTCAACCCCTTTTTTCCTCCTGACTTCCTCCTTATCTGAGTGAGCTAGGCAGTGGACCAGGAAGGCAGACAAGCAGCACACTCCAGCACCTGGCATGGGCCCTTCAGGAGAAGGAGGGACCTGAGGCAGACTGCTTAGCAAGCCTTGAGGAGCAAGAAAGCCAACAGTAACAGCTAATGATATACACAATTTAATTACTAACATGTAGATTGGTCTAACTCAGGAAGAAAGAAGAGAAATTGGCTTGGAATGTGAAGTCCCAAGGAATGGCTGGATGTGCTGGCCCTGAAAGAATGGGCTTTTTACAGAGCAGACCCTCTGGGGAGGAAACCAGATAGACATCTGCCTAATCGATGAGGGTGGGACCTAAGGTGGAGCTGTGTCACCCAGATATTTTCCACTTCCCTGGCAAGCCTGTAACCAATTACTGTGCTCCATTCTTTCTTCCCAGGAGGAAACACCATTATCAGTAACAGGCCCCTTCTCGCTGGCCTGGTGCCCAACCTGTCTGGGAAAGCAGACCCATCCGGGAGACGTGCACACACCTGGAGGGATGTAAGACATTTCAGAGCCTGGCAATGATGCTGGATAACCGAACTTCTTCATATCTTTAAGGAAAGACTTTTGCTCTCGTTAGAGTACTGTGATATATGAAAGTCTATAGCTATAACATTAAAACATACCTTTGTTTATTAAGACTAAATAAGTAACACAAAGATTTTATTTAAATATTGGCCTTGGCCATGAATCAGCAAGTTGCTCTATGATTTACCTTGCTGTATGATACATGAATCTGTATCTGTGCCCTCCATCCTGGGTTCATCCCCTTAATAAGGAAAACCCATTCAGAGTATGTGTTTTAACCTATACACAGAAGGACCTTCATTTATCCTGCAACAGGTTCACTCATTCATTATTGAGCATCTACTTTGTGCATGGCATGGGGCCAGGACTGAGGCTATAAACAGGAGAAGGCAGCTCTACAATGTGGTATGCACCCACCTATCCATATGCACTATGAGAAATACACTAAAAATGGTGGGTATAGAGTGTCTGGAGACCAGAGAAGTGGTTAGCTCTACCTCAGACTTTGGGAGAACTTCCAGGAGGCATGTTGCATTTGCTCCCTGCACTGTGGGTTCCATGTCAGACTCCCCTGGACAGTACAGCAGCTGATCCAATGAGATCCCGGAGGTCTCACTTGTACATATTCATCTGCCTTCTCCTGCCCAGTGGCAAGCACCTGGCATCCCTACTAAGGACAGTGACTGTTCATTTGGAAGCTTGCTGTACAGCTGGGACTTGACGAAGAATTCAGACATCTCTAGCAAGGAGCTTCCCTCAACATCACCACCCAAATTACCCAAATTCCTCCATCATTTTCATTCTCTCATTTCTAAAGAAACTGCCAGCCAGGAAAGAAGAGGAGGATGGGACTGTGGAAAAGAAAAGAAGAAGCACTGCATGTCCACTGACATAGGGCTCTTTGTGTAGGGACAGTGACACCAACAAGTTTGCCTCTCTGTCCTGCAGCTACACTGAAGACCTTCAAAGGTCTGAAACAGTCAACCTGAGTCTTTCCTCCAGCCACCCTGCAGGCCCCTGCCCTCTTGCCAGCCCACTCCTAGGTGAAGTGGTTTTTATCAACATTCATCAGTGTAAGGCACCTAACACTGGGCATGGTGCACCCCTTGAGCATGCTTTACTCAGATGCAGCGTGGAAAACCTGCCCTTCCGCTGGGTATGTAGTCCCTTCCATAGTTTGTACCTAGGCCATGCAGTGACTGTAGTCACCCCTTGTCCAAGTCATCGGCCTTGAATGAGAACAAGTCAGGCCTCTGCATCCTGTGTTTATGCAATTGATTTTTTAAAACCTAGATGGAAGACTTTTCATTTGCTTATGGTTAATTCCATCTTTTTGGGTTGGGCCCATTGTTCTATTGATTACTCTATATACTGATTATGTCATCCAGTGGAGTAGCTCCCCCCGCCCAGCCTGGTATTATGTGTGAGTTTCAAAATCTTACTTCTCTGTCTTCGTCTCAGCTATTGATAAATGTGTCACTCAGAACAGTCACAAGGATGATGCCCTTGGCACTGGAGACCTCAGAAAGGACTCAGTCAATATTTGTCACACAAGCAAGTGGATAACTAAATACATAAACAGACAAATAAGACAGACTTCTGGGTCCACCTGATCCTTAATCAGTGCTCTGGGTCTGATTATACAATGAGCTATGAATCCACCTGTCTTCACTTGAGGGCAGGTTACAGCTTCTCATTTTACCTATCAAGACCTGCCCTAAAAATGGCTAAATTAAGGCACCCATGTCTAAGATATTTGGACATGGTATGCTTAATGAAAAAAAAAAAAAAAAAAATGAAGGAGTGGTCTGTCTTGGCTGGTTCATGAACTATTGTTTCCCCAAAGTGACAAAACCATCTGCTTCATACATTCTTTCAAAATGTTGGAGGAAAATGGCATAACATTCATTACTTTATAATATTGTTTTGACATTTTTAATTGATTATGCTGTTACATTTGTCCCAATTTCTTTTCCCCTGCTTCCCTCTGCTCAGCACTTCCCTCCCCTAGCAATCCCACACCCCTTAGTTCATGTCCACGGGTCAGGCATGTAAGGTTTTTTGCTTTACGTTTTCTTGTACTATTCTTAACATCTCCCAATCTATTCTGCACCCACCAATTATGCTTCTTAATCCCTAAAATTTCCCCCTTCTTCCTCTTCCTCCCTCCTAGCTGACACCCCTCCAAATGTTCCCCATATCTTTGATTCTGTTCCTTCCCTGGTTGTCTGCTTAGTTTCTGTTTTTATTTTTTAGATTCTGCTGTTGATAGTTGTTTGTTATCTTTTAAATGTTCCTCATTTTGATCCTCTTTTTCTTAAGTAAGTCCCTTTAATATGCCCTATAATAATAGCTTAGTGATGAAGCTCTTTCAGCTTTACCTTGTCGGGGAAGCACTTTATCTGCCCTTTCATCTTAAATGATAGCTTCGCTGGATAGGGTAGTCTTGATGGTAGGTCTTTGCTTTTCAACACTTTGAGTATTTCTTGCCAGTCCCTTCTTGCCTGCAAAGTTTCTTTTGAATAATCAGCTGATAGTCTTATAGGAACTCCTTTGTAGGTAACTCTCTTCTTTTCCGTTGCTGTTTTTAAGATCCTCTCTTTATCTTTAACTTTTTGGCATTTTATTTTATTTTATTTTATTTTTAAGATTTTATTTATTATTTTTAGAGAGAGGAGAAGGAAGAGAGGCAGAGAGGGAGAGAAACATCAATGCATGGTTGCCTTTCACCTGCCTCCAGCTACAGAGCTGGCTGGAGACCTGGCTTGCAACCTGATTATGTGCCCTGGCTGGGAATCGAACCAGCAACCTTTGGGTTCACAGGCCGGCACCTTATTCACTATGCCACCAGCCAGGGAAACTTTTTGGCATTTTAATTATGATGTGTCTTGGTGTGGTTCTCCTTGGGTCTAACTTGTTTGGGAACCTATGTGCTTTCTGGACTTTTAAGTCAATTTCCTTCACCAAATTAGGGTGGTTTTCCTTCATTATTTTTTTCACATAAGTTGTCAATTTCTTACTCTTCTTCTTCTCCTTCTAATAGCCCTGTGTTTTGGATGTTGATACCTTTAAAGTTATCCCAGAGGTTCTTATGCCTCTCCTCATTTTTTTTCAGCTTCGTTTCCTCTTTCTGCACCGGTTGATTGTTTACTTCTTCCTTATGTTCCAAATCATTGATTTGAACCCCAGTTTCCTTCCCTTCACACTTGGTTTCATGTGGATTTTTCTGTTTCTCATAGCCTAGCCTTCACTTCTTCCTTCCTGTGTTTGTTGCATTTAAGCATATCTGCCCAGTCTGTGAGCATCTTACTCACCAGTGTTTTGAACTCTGCATCTGTTAGCTTGGCTGTTAGGTTGGCATCTCTTTGGCTGTTAAGTTGCCTATCTCTCTCTCTC
The DNA here is from genome assembly GCA_004026585.1 of Noctilio leporinus. Classification (NCBI taxonomy): domain Eukaryota; kingdom Metazoa; phylum Chordata; class Mammalia; order Chiroptera; family Noctilionidae; genus Noctilio; species Noctilio leporinus. Next base: position 15,169 of record PVIW01009690.1, on the reverse strand, counting down.
TCTCTCTCTCTCTCTCTCTCTCTCTCTCTCTCTCTTCTTTTATTTTCTTGTTTTATTACCTTGGAGGTTCGAGCAAGCGTAATGTTTATTACTGGTGACATGGGCATCCCTGAATACCTTCTGATTTTAATAGAAATGATTTCCTTGTTTGTCAGAGTTGCTTCTGTTTTCAGTAAGTAATCTTTTTTTTTTTTTTTTAATTTTTAAATTTTATTGTTGTTGTTTTACATCCATCCCCTTTTGGATCCCCTCTGTTCCCCTCCCCACCCACCCATTTCCCCCAAAGTCAATCTCACCTGTTGTCCATGTCCATGGTTCCTTTATATTAGGTTCTTGTCTAAGCTGCTCCGATTTCTTGCCTCTGCCTCCCACCTCCACCTAACCCCGTTCCCCCTGAACACTGAAGGCCTATTCATTGTATTCATATACTTGGTTCTGTTTTGCTTGTTCTTAGTTTTGTTCATTATTGTCCTGTAATGGGTGAGATCATATGATATTTGTCCTTCACTGACTGGTTTATTTCACTAAGCATAATACTCTCCAGTTCCATCCATGTTGTTGCAAAGGGTACAAGTTCCTTCTTTCTTTCTGCTATATAGAATTCCATTGTGTAAATGTACCAAAGTTTTTGGATCCAATCATCCACTATGGGCACTTAGGCTGTTTCCAGCACTTGGCTATTGTAAATAGTGCCACTATGAACATAGGTGTGCATAGGTTCTTATGAATTGGTGTTTCAGGATTCTTTGGGTATAGTCCAAGTAGTGGAATTGCTGGATCAAAAGGCAGTTCCACTTTTAATTTTTTAAGGAAACCCCATACTATTTTCCACAGTGGCTGCACCAGCCTACATTCCCACCAACAATGTATGAGGGTTCCCTTTGCCCCACATCCTCACCAACACTTGTTGTTTGTTGATTTGTTGATGATTGCCATTCTGACAGGTGTGAGGTGGTATCTTATTGTAGTTTTAATTTGCATCTCTCTGATGACTAGTGATGTTGAGCATTCTTTCATATGCCTCTGGGCCCTTTCTGTATCTTCCTCAGTGAGTTGTCTGTTCAGGTCCTTTGCCTATTTTTTAATTGGGCTGTCTGTCTCCCTGGTGTTGAGTCGCATTAGTTCTTTATATATTTTGGAGATCAGACCCTTGTCTAAGGTATCATTGGCAATTATGTTTTCCCATATAGTTGGTTCCCTTTGAATTTTGCTGATATTTTCTTTAGCTGAACAGAAACTTTTCAGTTTGATATAGTCCCATTTGTTGATTCATTCTTTGATTTCCTTTGCCCTTGGTGAAGTATCAGTAAACATATTTTTGCGTAGGATATCCGAAAGTTTACTGCCTATATTTTTCTCCAGGACCTTTATGGTGGCACTGCTTATGTTTCAATCCTTTATCCATCTTGAGTTTATTTTGGTGTATGGTGTAAGTTGGTGATCTAGTTTTATCTTTTTGCATGTTTCTGTCCAGTTCTCCCAACACCATTTGTTGAAGAGACTGTTTTTACTCCAATGGATGTTCCTTCGCCCTTTGTCAAATATGAGTTAACCATAGAGTCCTGGGTTAATTTCTGGGCTCTCTATTCTGTTCCACTGATCTATATGTCTATTCTTATGCCAGTACCATGCTGTTTTGATGACAGTAGCCTTGTAGTATTGTTTGAAGTCTGGTATTGTGATTCCTCCTACCTTGTTCTTCTTTCTCAAGATTGTGGTGGCTATTTGTGGGCGTTTTGGGCTCCATATAAATTTTTGAAGTATTTTTTCTATTTCTGTGAAGTCTGTCATTGGTATTTTAACTGGGATTGCATTGAATATGTAGATTGCTTTGGGTAGTATGGACGTTTTCATGATGTTAATTCTTCCCATTCATGGACATGGTATATGCTTCCATTTATTTGTGTCTTCCCTGATTTCTTTCATCATTGTTCTATAGTTTTCTGAGTACAGGTCTTTTACCTCCTTAGTTAAGTTGATTCCTAGGTACTTTACTTTTCTTACTGAGATGGTAAATGGGATTTGTTTTTTCGCTTCTATTTCTGTTGTTTCATTATTGGTATACAGAAATGCTTTTGATTTCTGGATATTGACTTTATAGCCAGCTATTTTGCTAAATTTGCTTATTAGGTCGAGTAAGTTTTTGGTGGAGCCCATTTGGTTTTGTACGCACACTCTTATATAATCTGCAAATAGTGACAGTTTGACTTCCTCCTTTCCAATTTGAATACCTTTGATTCATTTTTCTTCTCTGATGGCTATAGCTAGAACTTCCAAGACAATGTTGAATAGAAGTGGAGAAAGTGGACAGCTTGTCTCATTCCTGATCTTAGGGGGAAAGCTTTCAGTTTTTGTCCATTAAGAATGATGTTGGCTTCAGGTTTCTCATAGATGGCCTTTATGATGTTGAGGTATGCTCCCCCTATTCCCATTTTGCTAAGGGTTTTGATCATAAATGGTTGCTGCACTTTATCAAATGCTTTTTCAGCATCTGTTGATATGATCATATGGTTTTTATCTTTCAATTTGTTGATGTGGTGTATTACATTGATTGATTTACGAATGTTGTACCATCCTTGCATCCTTGGGATAAAGCCCACTTGATCATGGTGTACGATCTTTGTACTATACTGGTGAATCCCATTGGCCAATATTTTGTTGAGAATTTTAGCATCTATGTTCATTGGAGATATTGGCCTGTAGCTTTCTTTCTTAGTTGTGTCCTGCCCTGGTTTTGGGATTAGAATAATATTGGCCTCATAGAATGAGTTTGGGAGTCTTCCCTCTTCCTGAATATTTTGGTATAGTTTGAGGAGGATAGGAGTTAGTTCTTCTTTAAATGTTTGGTAAAATTCTTCTGTGTAGCCATCTGGTCCAGGGCTTTTGTGCTTTGGGAAAATTTGGATGACTTCTTCAATTTCACTAGTTTTTATTGGCCTATTCAGGCTTTCTGCTTCTTCTGGGTTGTTTTGGTAGATTATACGTTTCCAGAAATGTGTCCATTTCATCCAGGTTGTCATATTTTTTGTCATAGAGTTGTTCGTAGTAATTTCTTACAATCTTTTGTATTTCTGAGGTATCAGTTGTGATTTCCCCTCTTTCCGTTCTGATTCTGTTTATTTGGGTCCTCTCTCTTTTTTTCTTGATGAGCCTGGATAAGGGCTTGTCAATTTTGTTTATTCTTTCAAAGAACCAGCTCCTGGTCCTGTCGATTCTTCAAATTGTAGTTTGAATCTCTGAGTTATTTAGTTCTGCTCTGATCTTGATGATTTCCTTCCTTCTACTTGCTCTGGGCATTGTTTGATGTTGCTCCTCTAGTTCTTGCAGCTTTGTGGTTAGGTTGGTTTTATAAACTTTATGTAACCTTTTTTGGAAGGCCTGTATTGCTATAAATTTCCCCCTGAGAACTGCCTTTACTGTATCCCATAGTTTTTAGGCTATTGTGTGTTCATTGTCATTTGTTTCCAGGAACTTTTTGATTTCATCTTTGATCTCATTGTTGACGCCTTCCTTGCTTAAAAGTATGTTATTCAGTCTCCATGAGTTAGAGAATTTTTGGGTTTTTCCCTTGAATTTGGTTTCTAGTTTCATGCCATTGTGATCTGAGAAGATACTTTGTATGATTTCAATTTTCCTGTATTTGTGGAGGCTTGTCTTGTGACATACCATGTGGTCTATCTTGGAGAATGATCCATGTGCATTTGAGAAGAATGTGTATTTTGCTTCTTTGGGGTAAAAGACTCTGTATACATCAGTTAGGTCCATTTTCTCTAGAGCGTTGTTCAATGCCACAACATTTCTGGGGATTTTTTGTTTGGAAGATCTGTCCATTATTGATAGTGGGGTATTAAAATCCCCTACTATTAGTGTGTTGCTGTCTATGTCTTTCTTAAAGTATTCCAAGATTTTCCTTATATTTCAAAGCTCCTATGTTGGGTGTGTATATGTTTATCAGAGTTATTTCTTCTTGATGGATTGTTCCCTTAAGTATTAAGAAATGTCCATCTTTGTCCTTTTTTATGTCCTTCATTGTAAAATCTATTTTATCTGAAATCAGTATTATTACTCCAGCTTTTTTTTTTTTCATGTCCATTTGCTTGATATATAGTTTTCCATCCCTTCACTCTCAATCTGTGTTGATCTTTTGTTCTGAGGTGGGTCTCTTGAAGACAGTACATATGTGGGTCATGTTGTCTTATCCATTTGGCTACCCTATGTCTTTTGATTGGCACATTTAATTCATTTACATTTAAGGTTGTTATTGATTGATACTTATTCATTGCCATTTTCTCCATTTGTGTCTGTATTCCTCTTTGGCTTTCTCTGTTTCTTCATTTTATTTGTTTCCTTATTTTTATAGCAGACCCTTTAGCATTTCTTGCAATGCTGGTTTGGTAGAGATGTATTCTTTTAGTCTTTTTTTTTTTTTTTTTTTTTTGTCTGGGAAGGTCCTTATTTCTCCTTCTATCTTGAATGAGAGCCTTGTTGGGTAGAGTATTCTTGGTTGCAGGCCTTTGTTTACCATGACTTGAAATACTTTTTGCCATTCCCTTCTGGCTTGAATTGTTTCTGTTGAATAATCATTTGATAGCCTTATTGGAGCCCCTTTGTATGTTATTTGTCTATTCTCTCTTGATGCTTTTAGGATTCTCTCTTTGTCTTTGAAATTAGCCATTTTAATAATAATGTGCCTTGGTGTTGGTCTGTTTGGGTTGATCCTCATTGGGACCCTGAACTGGATTAATGTTTTCACTCATCAAGTTAGGGAAATTTTCTATCATGACTTTTTTGAATAGGTTTTCCATTCCTTGTTTCTCTTCTCCTTCTGGTATACCTATGATATGGATGTTGTTACGTTTCATGTTGTCCTGTAGCTCTCTTAACCCCTCTTCAGTCTTTTTCAGCCTTTTTTATCCTCTTGTACTGTCTTGGAGTATTTGTCTACATTATCCTCCAACTCGCTGATCTGGTCCTCTGCTTCCTCTAGCCTACTGTTGATTCTTTCTACTGTATTCTTTAATTCAGAAATTGTATTCTTCATTTCCTCCTGGCACTTATTGATAGTTTCCATGTCCTTTTTCATGTTGTTGTAGTTCTCTGTAAGTTCCTTGTAACTTCCCTGGAGTTCTTTGTAATTTCCCTGGAGTTCTTTGTAATTTCCCTGGAGCTCTTTGTAGTTCTCCTGGAGTTGTTTACAGTTTTCTTTGATGTGGCTGAGCTCACTGAGCTTCTCTATCATCATTCTTTTGAATTACTTATCCGATATTCCTAGTGCCTCTGTTTCATTTTGTGTTCTTTCTGGGAATTCTTCCTTTCCTTTTGGTGATGGACTGATTCTTTTTTTTCACCATTTTGTGTATCTGTTCTTGCTTGCTTTTTATTTATTTATTTATTTTTGTTCTTTCCTTGGGTTAACCTTGGATTCCTTGCCTTAGTTGAGCACCCTTCTGTGATAGGAGATTTTTGGAATTCAGTGTTGACATCTCCCAGATTTTCTCCACTTGCTGTTCTTGGTGTGTCCTTTAGTTGGGCTGCTTGGTTGTATTCTGGGCCTGCAGGCTTTTAGCAGAAACAAAAACAAAAACAACAACAAAAAAATCCAAACCAAACCAAACAAGAAAAATGCAAAAGGATAAAGAAATAAAAATGATAATAATGATAAGAAGAAAGGGTTTAGTTGGCTGTTCATTCTTAATAATCCCTGTCTGGTCTAGATGGAGCCTGGACCTGAGGGCTTTTAGCAGAGGGAAAAAGAAAAAAGAAAAAAAAAGGAGAAAGTCCGAAGAGAAAGAGAAATCAATATTAATAAATAAAGGTTTTAGGTATCTGTTCCCCCTTTATGATTTCTGATTGGTCTGATGGAGCCAAAACCTGTGGTCTTTACCAGGAAGAAAAAGAAAAGAAAAAATTAAAAAAAAAAAAAAAAAAAGAGAGAGAGAGGAAGGAAGAAAAGGATAAAGAAAGGGTTTAGGTGGCTGGGGAAGGGAGGAATACTTAGATTGAGGACTGGAAATACGTTATAGCCACAGAGTGAGTGGACTTTAATTCAAGAGTAGGGGGAGGGTCTTGGGTATTTAGGTGGATTGAGGTATGGGGGGGATTAAGAATATGTGAGAAGTAACTTTTGCAAAGGATATGTTGGGGATTAATAGTTCATATTGCTCTTGGTGTAACTCAGGTGCTTGAGATTAGCAGCAATCCCTTTCTTGAGGCTGCCTCTTTTTCTTGGTCAGGACTTTACAGTCTATAGTCTATATTCTAGCTGGTCTTGGTGCGTGGTAGGGCCTCTGATTGTCACATTCAGGGCTGATTCTTAGTGTCCACCCCCAGGTAGGCTGGGCCTTCTGCAGCCTGGCTGGGTTTTAGGGCTGCTGGTATTCTGGAGCCTGCAGGGTGCCCCCTTCCACTCCTGGCAGAGGTTCCTGCCCATGAAGAGCACCCAGCACCCCTGCAGGGCAGCCAGCAACTTCGCAGGTCCCTGTGATGACTGGCCCAGCCCCTGCAGATCAGGGAGGAGGCTGCCGCTGCCAGTCAACACAGTCCGGGGTCCACCTACACTGTCCCACCCTTCCAGGGCGGGCACCACTCCTGCAATCCAACCAGCTCTCTGTGGAGTCCTTTACTCGGCCTCTGTGATGATCCCCTCCCAGGCGTGGGCGGTGCGGCCTTTGTCTCCAGCAATGGCGGGTCAGTTGTCCCTGCTACTAGTTCCCAGCTCACTGGCTCGCCGTTTGGAGTTTCCCGCGGAGCCTGGGGGCCTGTGTGGTTGCGCAGGGCTGGGCCTTCCCCCTTGCAGGGGCTTCTAGCTGCTGTTTTCCCGTTGGACTAGCAGCACCTTTTTCGGCCCTCTCGCCGCCCCGGCGGGTGCAATTCCCCACTCCCCCTCTCTGGCTTCCTGCAGGACTCTTCTCCTCTGCCTTTAGCCCCGCAAGGAGCCTCCTCTCCCTTTTGCCTGAGTGAGTCTCTCACACGGTCCCTCCCCTGCAAGAGTTCAATTCTGCATTCCCTAAGGCATTTGCTCTCGCCGCCGACACTTCACTGTTGAGACTTCCAGTCACCAGGGAGCCCAGAGCTGGCCTCATTCAAATGCACCCCTCTGGGCAGAGCCGCCCCTGCCCATAGTTGACCTCAGCCTGCCGTCCTGTCAGTTGGGAATGCCTCACCTACTGTCCTGCTGGCCTCCCCTGCCTCTGGGCTGTGCTCCCCTTTGTCCAGATGCTGCCTGCTCCAATTCCTAGGTTCCTGAAGATGTCTCACGCTCCCTATCTTGTCCTCTAGCTGCTTTGGTACTCGAGAACAACATCAGCACTGCTTTCTACTCTGTCGCCATCTTCCCCCCAAGTTGCCTATCTCTTCATTGCTCAGTTATCCAGGTGGCACCTTGATCTGCTCTCTCTTTTGAGCCATACTTTTCTGTCCCCTCAGCTTGACAACTTTCTATATTTGCTTCTGTATCTTAATTAGTTCTGTCACACTTGTTATGTTGTACAGGGTGGAGCCTTAGGAATTCATCTGTGTGGGACGACCTGTTTCACCACATTGTGGCACTATATGTGGGGGAGTAGTCTCATAAGGAACAATACTGCTTGCCCGTTGAGACTGGCAGTTTCTTCTTCCACAGCAGCCCCCACTGGTTTTCACAGTTGTGAGGGAGATGCAGCATGTCTACCTATGCTTCCATCTTGGCTGGAAGTCCAGAAAAGGAAGCTTTATAATATTTTTAATTTCCTTTTTTCTTATTTATAAAAATATCTGCCTGTCTTCAGATTTCTAGCACCTCTTCCCCTCTCTGCAATTTATCAGCCCTAAGAGTTACTTTATGGTTACCTATGTCTTTCTAGGTCTCACAATCATCACTAGCTTTGGCACACAAGGTGTAACTGCAGGCCTGTGACCAGAAGAGTCAGTCAAGCTTGCTAACAATGCATGTGTGTTCCACCTATGACTGAACAATAAACATCATGTACACTAATTGCAGGGAGGTCATAGCACCATTACCACCATATCTCAAGGACTGTTTACCATGTGTGAACAAGGTGCAAATGTGTGTGTTAATACAAATGTCAGCAAATGTGCATGGATATGTATACCAAAAAATTCAACATTCACTGAGTTTCTGCTATCATAACAGTAAATGTTTATATCACTCATTATGCTCAGGTTCTAAGTGGTTCATATATTACACTCATCTAATCCTCACTATAGTCCTATGAGGTGAGTACTACCATCCCCACTTTATAGCAAAGAGAAGTACACAGCTATAAACAGTAGAGACAGAAATGAAAAAGCAGACTGGTGCCAGAGTTTGGGGGGTCAACCATTACTGACTTCTTAGGCAGGTTGCCTGCAACAGCAAGACACTATCCCAAGATTTCTACTTCATTTCCTGCAACCCACCAGCACACAAAGCATTGTTTACATCTGGATGCTCCTCAGTACTCACTGAACATTCCATATACTTTCATGCCAAAGTGCCTCTGTTCGTGCTCTTAGAACTGCCTAGAATGTGCTTTCTCTCCTTGCCCAAACAGAAAATGTCTATTCATCCTTCAAAGCCCAGTTCAATGTTGATTTTTCTGACTCACACCCTAGTGCCACCCCAGTTAGAATTATTTGTTTCCTCCCTTCTGGTCCCACAGCAAGCTGTTTTACTCTACACTAGATCAAAGTTGACTAGGTCAGTCTTTATAAATAGTGATGATCCAGGCAGCTCACACACACACACACACACACACACACACACACAATAGCAACAACGTTTTGTCAATTATTTGGGGCTTTCAATATTCATTCAATAAATATTTATTTAATGCCTACTGTGCACATGGCACTGTTCTAGATACTGGGGATACACCAGTGAACAAAACACAAAAAGATCCCTACTCTCATACAGTTTACATTTTAGTGAGGGGACACCAACAAGAAACAAAAAATAATAGTAAGCAAAACATAGAGCATATTAGAAGGTAGCTAGTGCTGGGGAGAGGGGAAAGGTGAAGAATAGCAAGGGTAGAGGCAGTGGTGGCAGGGATGTTTTGTCATTGGACCCTGATAACTTCTTCTCAGTTGCCACTGGAAGGTGCCAACCAGAATAACAAGGATGGTATTCCTTTAACTCCCCATTGAACTCAGCCAGGAGTTTAGTCTGACAGAACTAATTAAGATACAGTCGGGGCCTCAGAGAGAACACAAGGCCCTCTGCTGCCTCACTTCCATTTCCAGCAGTGGTGGTGATGAGTCAAAACCATCCCTTTAAATGGAAGAGGTGAAGCAGGTGAGAAAGGCAACCTGAGGGTGCAGCAGGAGCTAACACACGTCCACAGTCATCATATCTGGCATTAATTGAACAATAGCTATGCACACAGGCACATACCTAACATTTTACATGGATTATTTCATCTAATCTTCACTGGTCTACAAGGTATTATTATTACCTGACTTGTATAAGTGAGAAAACTAAGGCTTGGAGAGGTTAAGCAACCTTACCAGGATTCATAGAGTTAAAATGATGAGGCTGGGACCCCAACCTGGGTCTGAGTCTGGGCCCACTAGACCACCTACCCAAGCCACAGAAGTCATGAGTCTGCATCAGCCAAGACTCACCCAGTCTTGTTCTCTGGCAAGGATGTGGAAAAAATAGAATCCTGTGCATTGCTGGTAGGACTGCAAACTGCAACCACTATGAAAAAGAGTGTGCAGGATCCTCAAAAATATGATCCAGTAATTCCCCTTCTGAAGAAAACAAGTATACCATTGAAAAGGTAGCTGAATGTTCACAATAGCATTATTTGCAATAGCAAAAACATGGAAGCAACCTAGGTATCCATCAATGGATGAATGGACAAAGAAGTTGTGGCACACACACACAAACACTATTCAGACATTAAAAACAAGCAAATCCTGCCATTTGCAACATAGATGGACCTTTAAGGCACTATACTATGCAAAATAAGGCAGACAGAGAAAGACAAATACTATATAATCTCAATTATATGTGGACTCTAAACAAATAAACAAGAAAAAAGAAAAAGAGAATCACGGTTGTGGTTACCAGAGGTAGGGGGAAGAAGGGGGAAATGGAGGAAAGTGATCCAAAGGCACACTTCTAACTGTAAGATGAATAAATACTTAGGAATATAATATACATGATGACTATTGCTAACACTATAGTATGGTATATAGGAAAGTTGTGAAGAGAGTAAATTCTGAGAGTTCTCATCAAAGGAAAAAAATATTTTTTAAATTGTGTCTGTATGAGAAGACAAATGCTAACTAAAGTAACTGAAGTAATCATTTCAAATAATATGTAAGTGCAATCATTATGCTGTACATTTGAAACTTTTACAATGATGTATGTCAACTAAATCTCAATAAAACTGGAAACCAAAAAGATTTTCTCTTAGACAAAGTAATTCCTATAAGAATTCTGTAGCCAATACACCTCATAGTTACATTTAGAGGGTATGAAGTATTAGAATGAAGTTTTAAAAAAGAATCATGTTTGGTTAGTTTTCATACATGTACTCTGAAATAGTGCTAGTTAGTATGGTCTATCAATTTATAGTGTTCAATGTAAGATCCATGTTACAGCTGAGTCTTCTTGTCAGGAAGCGGAATCACATGTTGCAGCTAGAAGAAATTCTCTTCTCATTTTAGGGGATGTGAGTATGAAGCCCCTGTATGATAAATGAAAGTCTATTTTTTATTGAGTTGGGAGCTATAACAGGTAATAATTTCACTTCTGATGAGACTTGAATCAGACCTTATCCATGTACTTTACAAAAATAAATTTTCATAAACTTTAGCTTAAAAAATGTGAGATTCATCTAAGCACCTGCTTTTCACCCACAACATGTTACCCATATCCAGTACTACCCTATGTCTCCTACAGACTTACCTCCTCCAGGCCTCTTGAGCCCCTGCACCGTCTGTGTCTGAGCAGCCCTGCCTTAGACACTCCTAGCCCTTCTCTCAGGATCGCTGCCACTCTCAGTAGCTGCTCTCCCTGCCTCCAGTCTGGGTCAAGTCCCATTTATCCTTCTTACTGCAGCTAGAGTATTATTCCTAAAATCGAATTTGATCAAGCTACTTCACTGTTTAAAACATCTCAGTGACTCTCCTAACTTTCAGGAGAAAGGTAAAACTCACTATTGTACACACAAGACCCCTCATAATCTGGCTCCACAGCAACACACCAAGGTCACTGACTCAACCCCGAGCCAGACAACAGCTGTACTACAGCAAGGTACTAAAGAACCAACCCCTCTAAGTCAGACACAGAGTTCGTTCCTGTCTCTGGTCCTTTACCAAGGGCATGAGGGATTTGATCTCTGCCACTTCAGCAGTGAAAGGAGATGCTACTATTCCTTATGTGTAGGGTTTCTATAAGTATTAAACTGAAAAATCCAAGGAAAGCCCTTAAATACCACCTGATGCTTAGTGAGTGCTCAATATATTATCATTATTGTCATTATGATTAGCCCTTATTCTCAGCCACATCGCTCCAGGTCCCCCAGACACTGCATACTCTTCCCTGTGCCTAGGATGTCCTTGCTCTTTTCTTTGCCAGGTAAATCCCTACTTGTCCTTTGAAATGAAGCTCAGGCTATACTGTAGATAGTATTCTGCCTCCAGGAACTTTTTCTGTGGCCTGCGTCTGATTTTAGTCCTCTGTGTTCCCATGGCCCATGCCTTGGCCTCTATCTTGACACATCATGCTGCCTTGTATCATCTGTTCATGTCTCCATCTGAACTCTGCCTGGCATAGTGTCTAAAAAATATTAATTGAATGAATGAATAAATAAAAAGCAAATAAAGCAGCAAAACTAGTCTCAAAGCACCTGCCCTTTCTGTGCCCTTCCAAAGAACATCTCAAAACATTCAAATTCCCAAAAGAAATGTACCAGACTGGCTCTGTCCTAGGTGTCCAGACACTTCAAAAAACTCTAGATGAGGAATGAGTCACATGAATCCACTTGGGAGCAGTGGCTGCAGGGAGGCTCCTGGGAGCCCAGAAAACAAAAGATACTCATTGTGAAGTCAGTGAAATGAAACCAAGTTTGGGGGAGGGGTATAGGAAAGAAATCAATATTAGAGAAAGGAAAATGTGGACAAAACAAACAAACTAATTTAAGTAGACTGAGAATGGAAGGACAGATTAAATGAAACCCAAGACAGGCAAGCAATGGACATTTGATTAACACCTACATTATTACTAATTTATACAAAATATTGAAAGATACCCTTCCTCACTCTGAGAGGACCTCAATTCAATGGTTTCCAGTGGTTTGGGTATTCCCTGCTAACCCTACAGGGCCTCATGTCCAGTCTGACTGCATGGGATAGGGATAGCCAGAGCAAGACACCAGGATGAAGGATGGGCCTAAGTAGATGCACAGAACTGGACCTAGGGTGGGGAAAGGGTGTTCAGAACAGTGAGGCTATGAGACAGAAGCAAGGACTAAAAGAATCAGGCAACCAGCCCTGGGTGATGGCACAGTGGATAAGGCGCCAACCTGCAAACCCAAAGGTCGCTTGCTGATTGGATTCCCAGCCAGGGCACATAACCAAGTTGCAAGCCAGGTCTCCAGCCAGGTCATCAGCTGGAGGCAAGTGAAAGGAAACCATACAATGATGTTTCTCTCCCTCTCTCTAAAAGTAATAAATAAAATCAATAAACACAATCTTAAAAAAAAGTTAAAAAAGAAAATAGAATCCGGCAACCAGCTTGCAGCAGCCCAGTGGCCACAACCCTGGCTCAGCCTTTGGATGCCTTGCTCCCTGATGTCCACTTTAAATACTACCTACCAGGGTCTTTAGGTGCACAAGTCCTTCTTCATGCTGACAGCATCCACAATGGGGCTGGAGGTTGTCTCCACTTGTGGGTAAAAGAGAGGAAGGAATGGTACCCACTCCTTGGGGACACCCCAAGGTCACGGACCCAGCAAAACTCAAATCCCACTGGTATGCCATCCTTGGGCCAGAACCACAAGGCAGCAGGGTGCTGAAGGAGCCAAGCAGAGCTCAGTTCACTCCAGGCCTGTTTCCTGCACCAGTACAATGGGATAATGCTGATGCCCAGCTCAGAGGTGGGTGAGAACTGGAGAGCATGTGTGCAGTGCACCCGGTTGTCCCAGCACCTGCAACTCCTAGTGTCTATGCACTGACTTGGGCAGTGCTGCAGGGAACGTGCCAAATGGTGGCAGTGGAGAGAGTGCAGGCAGCAGGGAGGGCAGGAAGGGAAAGTGATTCCATTTGTTGTAGTTCCTGATGGGTACTATCTACACACACAAATCACAAGTGCCTTCTTAAGAAGCCCAGCCTTAAGGAAATATTTCTTGAAGAAAGCAGGAGTGGCCTCCTGTCATGTCTTTTTATTCACACAGCCCTATGTTTCTTCTTTATTTTTCTTTTCTTTTTTTAATTTAATTTTACTGTTGTATTACATCCATCCTCTTTTTGCTCCCCTCTGTCCTCTTCCCCACCCACCCGTTTCCCCCCAGAGTCAATTCCACCTGTTGTCCATGTGCATGGTTCCTTCACTAGGTTCTTGTCTAAACTGCTCCCCTTCCTTGTCTCTTCCTCTCCCCTTCCCCTAACCCTCTTCCCCTGACAACTGAAGGCCTATTCACTGTATTCATATATCTGGTTCTGTTTTCCTTGTTATTAATTTTGTTCATTATTGTCCTGTAATGGGTGAGATCATATGGTATTTGTCCTTTACTGACTGGCTTATTTCACTAAGCATAATACTTTCTAGTTCCATCCATGCTGTTACAAAAGTTAGGAATTCCTTCCCTCTTTCTGTTGTATAGCATTCCATTGTGTAAATGCACCAAAGTCTTTTGATCCAGTCATCCACTGATGGGCACTTAGGCCGTTTCTAGCACTTGGCTATTGTAAATAGTGCTGCTATGAACATAGGAGTACATAGGTTCATATGAATCGGTGGTTCAGGATTCTTTGGGTATAGTCCAAGTAGTGGAATCAGTGGATCAAAAGACAGTTCCATTTTAAGCTTTTTGAGGAAACTCCATACTATTTTCCATAGTAGCTGTGCCTGCCTGCATTCCCACAAACAGTGCACCAGTGATCTCTTTGCCCCACATCCTCACCAACAATTGTTGTTTGTTGATTTGTTGATTGCCATTCTGACAGGTGTGAGGTGCTATCTTTTTTTTTTTTAATTTTATTGTTGTTATATTATATCCATCCCCATTTTGCTCCCCTTTGTCCCCCTCCCCACCCACCCATTTCCCCCAAAGTCAATCTCACCTGTTGTCCATGTCCATGGTTCCTTTATATTAGGTTCTTGTCTAAGCTGCTCCCCTTCTTTGCCTCTACCTCCCCCTCCCCCCTACCCTGTTCCCCTGACCACTGAAGGCCTATTCCTTGTATTCATATACTTGGTTCTGTTTTGCTTGTTGATAGTTTTGTTCATTATTGTCCCGTGATGGGTGACATCATATGATATTTGTCCTTCACTGACTGGCTTATTTCATTAAGCATAATACTCTCCAGTTCCGTCCATGTTGTTGCAAAGGGTACAAGTTCCTTCTTTCTTTCTGCTATATAGAATTCCATTGTGTAAATGTACCAAAGTTTTTTGATCCAATCATCCACTGATGGGCACTTAGGCTGTTTCCAGCACTTGGCTATTGTAAATAGTGCCGCTATGAACATAGGTTCTTATGAATTGGTGTTTCAGGATTCCTTAGGTATAGTCCAAGTAGTGGAATTGCTGGATCAGAAGGCAGTTTCATTTTTAGTTTTTTAAGGAAACCCCATACTGTTTTCCACAGTGGCTGCACCAGCCTGCATTCCCACCAACACTGTATGAGGGTTCCCTTTGCCCCACATCCTCACCAACACTTGTTGTTTGTTGATTTGTTGATGATTGCCATTCTGACAGGTGTGAGGTGGTATCTTATTGCGGTTTTAATTTGCATCTCTCAGGTTGACTAGCGATGATGAGCATTCTTTCATATGCCTCTGGGCCCTTTGTATATTTTCCTCAGTGAGTTGTCTGTTCAGGTCCTTTGCCCATTTTTTAATTGGGCTGTCTGTCTCCCTGGTGTTGAGTCACATTAGTTCTTTATATATTTTGGAGATCAGACCCTTGTCTGAGGTATCATTGGCAATTATGTTTTCCCATACAGTTGGTTCCCTT